>JANRGW010014626.1:2881-24528 GCA_024733675.1 Psilopsiagon aymara | reverse complement strand
CTTCCCTGGGCAACCCATTCCAGTGCCTCACCACCCGTACACTAAAGAATTTCTTCCTCATATCCAATCTAAACTTCTCCTGTTTAAGTTTGAACCCGTTACTCCTTGTCATCTCACTACAGTCCCTAATGAAGAGTCCCTCCCCAGCATCCCTATAGGCCCTCTTCAGATATCGGAAGGCCGCTATGAAGTCTCCATGCAGCCTTCTCTTCTCCAGGCTGAACAGCCCCAACTTTCAGATACACTATTCCCATCACGCTGTTTGGTACAGCATTATGTGATTACAGAATGAAAAAAAAAAAAACACTAAACCAACATTCAGCAAAACATCACATTTTGTGTTTCCCTGAGCACAGAACTTTCTCACAGTAAAATCACAACACAATAAAATTAAGCTTGTGTTGCCATACGCATCTAAATTTTTTTCCTCAGATATGTCACTAATAACAAATGTATCCTAGGTGCAGTCCTAGTATACTATAGGGGAAATCATAGTTTGAAGCGGGAGAGAAAGTTAGGATTCTGAAACAGGGGTAAAGGGTTACCATTATAAGAACAACTTCCATTTGTGCCTGAGTTGACAGCATATAATCCTTTGTATTTCACTTGGCAAATGCAGCAGCTACTGGTAACTAATATCACCCTCATTATGGGAATACAAGAAGAAATCTTGCACAGTTTTGCTCCAAAAAGGATCTCCTGAAAGCTGGCCTTTCCTCTGGACTAGGTTCTTGCTTGCTTGTTTCACTGGTTTCCTAGCAACACCTTTCACAATAATAGGCGTCTTTTCCAATATGTAAATGATTGATTTTAAAAGCCCCTCAACTTCCAGTTAAAAGTTTTTGACACACTTTTTTCCAGGATAACTTCCTTTCCTCCTCTGGTCCCTGGTGTCAGTGGAAAACCAAGTGCTGCATAGCAGAATTTTCAGGGGTGGAGAGGCAGGAGGAGAGAAAAGAGCGTCTACATTTACTGCCAAAACCTAAAGGACACTTTCAAGTGCAGTCCCAATTGTGGCTTCTGTAAGTGCTCTACATCTGCATGTGATTATGCTAGCCTGCATGCCAAATGGCAGGAAATAAATTCCGGTTTGGTGTTGATTTGGTCAAGAATGCTTTTCATCAGACTTTGCAAATTGTTTCCCTGTGATAAAAATAACCACATGCTTTATCAGCACTTTTGCCAATACAAAAAGTATACAGCAATATAAAAGTTACCTATATTAGGACCTTGCATAGTATAGAGACTGTACTGATGACCTTTTTTCAAACAGAAAAATGCAATAAAGCAACATATGAAGATGCCTTAAAACAGATGTGATAAACCAAAATGACAATTTACACATCTCTTTAATGTCTCTGTAACCACCTGATATGATATTCTAATGACTTCTCTTTAAAGACTTGGCTAATGAAACTTAAAAGTCAAGAAGTGAAAAAAGAGCATTCCACATTACTGGCTACTATAGAGGCTGTTTGGTAAGTTTGATACATAAAAACAGATACAGACATTCTGCTGGCTCTTTAGCTACCTAACAGAAGCTGTTCTCAAAGCATAAAGCAGAAGTTACAACGGATATATAATGCATTTGGTGTGCAAACTGTACACAGAAAACTCTAGTCTTTAATATAGAGATTGTGTTCCTGTTATGAAAATTATGATTATTCAGAACTGACAGGAGAAAAGTTCAGAACTGCGCATACTAACAGCTGATTCAGACCAAGTGACCACAATTTATCTTCCAAGTTCAGGAGAGGGCTTGCCAAATTTAATTTCTGAAGGCTTTAGAGTATCTACTTCTGTTTATCTGTAGGTTCTATGACTACAAATTATGAATTTTGGAGGCTGTTTTTGACTATTAGCACTGCTCCTCATTGTATACTCTGTTTATCCATACCTGCTCTCCTCCCAGTCTCGAGACTTCTTTGTTTCATTTGGTTTGATGCAGCGGATGTAATGGGGTGTACACTTCATCAGGGTGCCAACAAGGTCATTTGCTTGTCTCTGTAAAGTTGAAGAAAAACAACAGGATTTGAGCTGAACAGGGTAAATCCTGGGAGAGAATTCTAAAAATTATCAGCCAACTGCTGATGATTCAGTTGCCTTTGGTCTTTCTCAAGAACAACTGAAGTGTCTTGAGATAACATGCACCTCGTGAGAAATACACCACTAACTGGAAGGTATCATTCTCTCCAGCTATGTGCATATATTTAAACTACTTTATAAAAATATGGAGTGACAAGGCATGCCCCAGGTGAATTTGGCCATCAGGGTGAAACAGACAGGAAGAGGCTGATGAAGTATCATTTTCCAAAGTCTGCAAGTGTGTAATCTAAGCATATCTTTTACAACCGGTCTCAAAAAAGATGCTTGCCTTGTAACACTTGCTGCCTTATTCAAGGCACATTATGGTCAGTAGCAAGACTTCTGTTGACTTCTGTGGGCGCTGGATTAGGTCCTGCTGCATTTCTGCACTATAAAGAGACCAGTTATCTATAGTTAATTGTAGGATATGAAGTGGCTGAGTGAAGGGGCTCATTCATTATGCACATGCAAGTAGTATTATCACTGCCATCAATTGCTCATCTGGAAAATTCACTGCTGTACAATGCAGCTGAACAAAACATGTAATGAACAGTGGTGCTGGGCAAAACAGGATTTTAACAGGAGAAACAATGCAATTGAGATACTCCTGATGTCACTACAAATAGCTGGACAGTAAAACAACCAGCAAAGACTGCTGTGTCTCTAAGTCTTCATACACAACCACACCCCCATCTATGCATATACTAACACAACAGAACTAGACATACTTTGATTTTGCTGCCTGCAGTGGTAGGACGGCCCTTCTTGTCCACTTGAAGATTTTCAGGAAACAGAGCCTTTATAAAAGGCCTAAGAAAGAATTAATAAAACAGTGTTGGCATGGAAAGACAATGCAATGCAGGAATGTTAAGGAATATGCTGTAAAAGTTGATAGTTGAGCAGAATATAAATAGCTATTTCTATTAAACTTGAGTTGTATCTAATCTAGTTAAAGGCTACTGTTTCCCATGAGCTTCACTCCTCACAGAGATATATTGCTATTTTAGTGAGCCTAGACTCAAAGAAATACACATTTCTCAAAAAGTAAGCTTCAATTAATTAACAAAAAAAGTTATTGTATATGTTATAGTGCCTGCCCTGAGAGTGCCAGATCACGATGGCCTTGTTCGAGCTCAAACAGCTGTCATTATACAATTTGATTCTGACACCACAGTACCCTTACTTAGGTTTGCAGAAAATGAAGGTCAACATAATGCAAGTGATGCTGTTCCACTGCAGCAATGTTTTATTTCCATTTTTATACAAATGAGTTCACAAGTTGCAAAGCAGAGAATTCAGGCCCTCTGCACCCATCTGAATTAACACATTATTCCTAGCTTTAAGCAAGTTTTGCTTACGTACAAATCACTGCTCTGCATGAGTTCAATCAAGTCCATGAAAAGAACATCCCGATTTCTCTCGCAGAATCCATCCATATCATAAGATACCTGGGCCAAGGTGGAAATTGAGTGTTTGTGGTAAGTTGAGAACCCGATAATTAAAGAAAAATTAAATTCTGTCCTCATCAGTAGCTGTTCCAACTTTCTGGTTAGTCCGGTATAACTTAAAAATACTACAATGATCCCTACCCTCCTTGCATATACTATTAGTTAACTCACAACAAGCATAAAAGGAATTTAATCTATGTATTTAAATTCAGTAAGAAAGATTGTTATGGAGCAAGTAAGTGGAATCTGACACTAGATTAAAAAATGAAAGTCAATTTAATACTGAATTTTATTGAATGGAAATTTTTGCATTAAAGGTTTATCTTTACTAACAGCAGAAATTCATGAGCAGAATATACCCAAAGAAGACAGAACTTTACATTAGGTTCCCAGTTTTATTAATATATCATCCCCTAAGGATCATTTTTCTATTCAAATTCTTTAAGTTTACTGCTACTATAACCAACGATTAAGATCATAATTACATAAAATACTAAGGGTATTTAATTATTACATTTAATATCAAGTTTGGTACATTTGATAGCAACAAGGCCCAGACTCAACTCTAAGGAATGGACATGTGTTAGGACATATTTATTCTAAGCTCCCTACATTGAGAAAGGAAGACACTGTCTCCTCAGATACCCTACCTACTGAAAGCCAAAAGAGTCCTCTACAGGGCTTCCCCTTCCCTTCTTTACTGTTTTTTCTTTATAAATACATTACGCAGAATTCAGCGATGATTTTCCACATTACCTTTCCAGCATAATGATGAATGATAAATCCCTGGTTCCAGCTGTTGAAATGTTCATGAGTCCCAATCTGCATCTGGAGTTTTTGAAGCAGTGTTTGGTCAGCTCCTTCTCCCACTGCATGCATTGTGGCACACACATCATCTAAAATGCTCATAATCCCTGGGGGATTCTAATGCATTGGAAGATAACAAAAATGGCAAAAGAAGTGAGAAAAGAATTATGATGCAATTTTTTTCACCTGAAAACAGAAAAATACCTTTTCTACAAAAAACACTAGAGAAGAGCCACAGCAGCAAAAATTCCTCCCAGCAGTGGAGTTCATAATAGAGATTAATCTGCATGCACAAGTGTGCAGTTTAAGGAGAGATGTCACTTCATGAAATGATAGTGACAGTAGGAAATCAATGATGGCTGTTACAAATAAACTAAAACAAGACACACAACCTTTCCAAACGCCCAACATTTGCTTTAGTTTTTCATTCCCTCACAAAGCAACCTTCTTTCTTGTTCCACAAAAAAACCAGCCTGTGCATTTAAACTCACGGTGTAGTGTGACTGAAGAGTTTAAGAGCTATTTACAACTGTGAAATAAATCCTATCTTTCTAGTTATCCTGATACAGATAGGAGATGGGCTAAACCTGATGAGCATTTAAGCACACCTCACTATAGTTTTTTGAACTACTGTTTTAATTACGTGGCTTTCATGAGGACAAAGAACTAGCTGAAAAACAACCTACTTCTGTTCTAAAGACAACATTTGTTGTCACCCCAAATCAGAATATAAAGACTTCATCTGGAGCAAAGACACAAATTCCTTGCATCTACCCCACTTCCTCATATTCCCTCTTCACTTGTTTCTGCTTAATTTGCAACACTACCTCAGAGGAAGTGGGTATTGTAGCTTCCCCAGACAGAAATATATCCCCCAGGGACACAAAGAGCTGTATCTGATGTACAGTAGAATATATTATGAAGTTCATGATAAATTTAGGTGAATAAAATTTTAATTTCCATCATTACTTTTCTAGTCACACATCAATCATGCTATCTTATGGGCCTCTTATTGGTCAATATCTTGGACAACATACATCTTTGATGACACATATCTTAGCGCTCTTGTAAGCCATCTTATGTAAGATTTATATATAGGTTTAGGATGACTCAGTAACTGAACAACAGTATTTGCATTTTTCCTATGAATGCTCTTGACAGCAAAGCAGTTGTCCAAATATTTTAGAGAAAAATCTTACTGCTTTTTGCATCTGGTTGTTCTAAAAACTTACCACTTTGTTCTCTATAAGGTCACACACTATTTTGTTATTGAAGTAATCTATTGGTGTCCATCTGATTCCTTCTTGCACATATTCTTCCTGTTGAGTAAAAAGACAGATGCAAATATTCCTTTGCATTGCAGACATAGCACTAGATTTGCAATGCACCACCTATACACAAACTCAGCACTACTCCTGTTCAGACTCATCAAATGTGAAAACACGGGGAGGTGGGAGAAATGACCCTAATGATACTTAAATCCATTCTCAACTGCCAAAGTTATGAATCGGAATCCTTCTCTCCACACATTCTATTGTCATTCATAGCCCTTGAGTAGTTCCTGGTAAAAGCACGATTATTTCATCAGTTTCAAAGTACTTTGCAAGTGGCTTTTACACTATCTTGACAGTGCACCTAAGCACCCAAATCCTAATCTAAAAATTCAGACTGTGATGGGCATATCAAAGGATCAGACCCCCAAAACAATACATTCAGAAATGCAAATGAACTGGAGAAAGAGCTCTACTTGTATTTCTGCACACAACCACTATAACCATCAAGAGATGGGGAGGGGGGGAGGGAATCACACTGAAATCAGGTTCAATTCACCACTCAGTTGCATACATATGAATTGAGCTAGATGCTTAGCGGGTCGTTTGTGCACTCAGCTGCAATGATCAGTTACTTTTATACAAAGGCATTCTTGAAAACATCGTCCTAAAGCTGGTGCCAGGCCTGAGCTCATGCTGTATACAGCGCTTCAGTCTCAACTGCATTCTGTCTGCCCTCCCATGCAGAAGCTCACACTCATAAAGTGAGATTTTGCAGTAAGAATTTGAGCAGGGAACTGCGAATACTTTCAGAAGTATTTCTGCATGTCTCAGTAATGTATTTCACCCATATATATTAACAAAAATAAAAGTGTGTCGAGGAAATTAAGAAAAGCATTCCCATTTAAATGTGTGTCATGTCCAACGAAAGCACAGGGATGGAACCAAGCTGCAGTTTTCCATTTCTGTCCATGAGTCAGAATATGCAGCAAGTCTGGGCAGAGTCATATGACTGCATTAGTAAGCAAACTGTGATGGACTCAATTCTGTGCCACTGTACTAGAGAAAAATGCCTGTAGCTAAGACTATTCACAGTTTTAGGGTCAGTCAACAAGAAAGGTAATTCTTTTCTTTGTCTTGCTTAGCAAGGCAAATGTTATTGTTAGCAGACAATAAAGCCTCATTTTTTCCACCAACTGAAAAAGCAATAAATAGCTCAGTTAGGAATTCAAAGATAATAAATGTCTGGTTACCTGTTCTGCCTTCAGTGTCAGTTCAATAAAAATCTGCTGTAGCTTTTCATTAACGAAGTTGATGCAAAACTGTTCAAAACCATTTTTCTATAGAAAAGGAAACAAATTAAAAATTAGTCACATGCTCCATATGCAGTTATTCTTAGTCCTTACGCTGGCAATAAGCTTCAAAGAAACACTGTCAATGATGGATGGGTTGCTGACTTTATAGACATTCTGTGTAACCTCAGATCTTTTAAGATCACTGACCTAGTTTCTTTGAAGTTTCTTCCATACTTCGTGTTTATTAAGTGAGACATTACCAGCGAGAACTCAATGTCCAGGAAGCTGGGTTGGGTTCTTCTGGCCACAGGATTTGTTTGGGGTTTTTTTGTGGTTTGGATTCCTTTTTGCCTCTAAACAAAAACTCTCCCAGGTCAGATCAGCTCAAACCCCGAGTATTGCACTGCCTTACCTGGAATATTTCAAAGCCATAAATGTCAAGGACACCGATATTATATTCTTCATGGTCCTTCTCCATAGCTTTATTAATAGACTAATAAGACAGAAACAAAATGTAAGCCGAAGTGTAGTGTATTCATTTAAAAGAGATTTTCATATCCTTTAATATTTATATGAAAATACTGTTTATTTTTAAAAAGCATATTTTAATAGAATACAAATATACGTAATAGGGTATTTTACTTTCACTTTTTAATCGAGTGTTCCTAGCAGCTAGGAAACAAAGAGTACCCCACCCTGTTTTGCAGGTTAGTGAGCCTTTGGATCTGCTGCTCACAAAAACCTTTTCCCTGCGGCGTTAACTGGCCCAGTTAAAAAAAAAAAAAAAGGAAGCCAACAAAAAAAGAACAGCTTTAAGTGTGATACGTGATGCATTTTGCAGATGGTACCATGAACCTTTTCACCTATTTCTGTATACCCCTACTCTGCAGTCTCAGTGGTCATCTGAGAATAACCCACGACTTAGAGAAAAGTAAGACTCAGAGAAGTATGGATGCTGACAGAAAGAAGATGTCAGAGTGTCATATGGGACAGTTGTGGCAGGAGACTGCAAATACAGTCCTGAAAGCACTGCTCATTTGCTTCAAAGAACGTGGTGTAGCACTTGTTATATTGTGCCTTGTATATGATACCTGTGGTCAGGCTCCCACTGCACTGCTCAGTGCCGCTGCTACGGTTCAGACAAGGAAACAGACTGAGTTAAAGAAACAATAGACAAGAAAAGTACTGCAAGAAACATTCCTCATGTATTTCTATTCTGTTTTGATATTGCAGTAGATTCAAGCAAATCCAACTTACATCCACCAAGTAATCAAAAACACGGGAATGAAGGGCCTTGGCCAATGCATCCCTGGTGTAACAGGCTTGTTCCACATTTAGGGTTACATTAATGGACTCTGATTTGCCTCCCCACTTGCTGTCCATCTGTCTGCTGGTCAATTTTTCCTTTAGGCGCTCCTGGTTAATTCCCAGGAGAAAAGCAGGGAAAGCCAAGACTGCAAGAAAGATCGGGGTTGCTGGATTATGACTCACAGAGTAAAACAATACAGAATGAAGGGGAAAAAAAATTACCAGTATCTCTAATAACAATCAGCAGTACTAAACCTCATGGGGCAAGCAACTTAAAAAGGAGTGGGATTTACATATTTAAAATTTCCCTAATCTCCCCAAGGACATTTTCAATTCTTTACTGACATGGATTTTAATTAAGATAAACCACCTTGAAGTAAATTAGTTATTTCTGTACCTTTAGTCCTTCAAATGTATAAGCTAGCTTAGGTCATAGTTTTGAACTATGTGGTTCAAACAAATTACTCCCAGGGAAGATGGAAATGAAACACAGAGCTCACACATTAAATAAAAATTGACACAATTAAAAATTCTTGGAATGCCTAAATTGCAGTAAGGAAAATGCTATCTGCTCCCTAATATTCTCTCCCTTTCTTCTTGTAAGTTAAGATATTGCAAAGAGTTTTCAACTGCCTTGCCATTTATTTGGTTTTGGGTTTTTAATCCCTTACTCTGGAAGTACATTGCAAATTCTGGTTTTCCTTGTTTAAAAATAAGGCATAAAAATACATCTGTGCAATACGCAGCCACAAATCTAGTACTCGCACGTGGTGCAGATGTTAGCTGCAGGTGTCACACACCTTAACGAATGGAAAATGAGAAACAGCTTAAAAGCAAATGGAACTAGCTCCCAAGGGCAGCTCTTGGAGTTGGTATTGCACCTCCACTAAATCACACAATCCTCTAACAGTGTTTCCTCCACGTTCCATTGCTTTCAGATCTACTTTACTAGTGTGAGGAGGATGTAAAATAATCACTAAGGCAGCAGCCACTTGTACCTCACACATGTGCAATGTCACAGCCATTTCGCTGAACCCATCAGTACATTAATCCAAAATTATTTTTAAAACTTCAAATAACCGCCAGCTCTCTGAATTCTGATTTACTGCAGTCAGAAAGCAGACTAAATTTATTCTAGAGTACCAGGAACCACATAACTAATGAAGGTTGAGTCACTGGCAGCATCTCTGGTAACTTGCTGAGAAACCAGGTTGTAGAGTACATAGAAGTCAATATCATATGCTTTTAAACTAAAAAGAATGTAGGTAAATTATGGGCCAAATACACTCACATATACCAGAAAGATGCCAGAATAAATATTTAGCCAATACTACTGTAAGAATTTGTAAGAACCACTATGCACACCTGAGAAACTCTTCCTTCACAGTGCTAATGATTTATTACAAAGAAAGAATAGATGGACATGACTGGTTCTAACTTCTTATTCTTAAGATGCCCGATAATTTTCCCTAGGTAGGGACCATAGAATTACCATCTAGAAAATACTATAAAAGCAGGATATGCATGGAACTGTGAAAAAATGATCCTCAAAGAGCCATGAGTAGCATTCTGTGGAATAGCTTTTAATACAATCTGTAAAGAAAAGCTGAGAAAGGATAGGCTCACATTGTTTTCAGAAAGTGTAAAGCAATGCAAGCGTAAAGAAGGATGGTTTAAATTGTTTTCTGCAGGCAGGAGGAAACAAGTAGTATTTGGCATGATTCGTAACATGGTTAATTTAGAATAAATAAAGAGAATTTTTTTCCCAAATATTAATTATAATCAAGGACTGTAACAGACAGTAATCACTAGCAGAATAGTCTGTCTAGATTGGATTCTGACGCAGAGTATGAGACCAGGGGTTCTGGAGTCTTGAAGAATGGCCTCTGCATGTTTTTCTGCAGTTGGCTATAAAGTAACAAGAACCCTATTGATGAAATTCTTGGAAGTTCTTATTATTTCAGACTTACACAAAGCATGACTTATCAGTGGTCTTTCATTGTGTTTTATCTTTCATGGCTATCCAGGCTATAAATGCTTTACTATTTAGTTGGCTAGGGCAAACAGTAAACTGGGAGGAAAAATGGAAAAGAGAAATGAACCCAACTCTTAACTTCATAATGCAGAAATTGTACTAGACATCACTCTTTCTTCTCTAGCTTGTTTAAAATGCAGTATGTTTATGACTAAGTTCTATATTCATTCTATCTGCTATTTTTTCAATGTATTATTCATACACTACTTGTGTACTTATATCCCAGCGAGCAAGAAAAATATGGTGTACATGGCTCATCACAAAAATCCATTCACATTTAACAACTTATTCTGAACTCCTGTCTGTTCAGTTTGGTACTTTTTGAAGCAGCGCTCTGCTATCTATCTTGTCTAGCTATGTCCTGATTTCATTAAAAGATTGAATACTGTGATTCATATGGAAGCACAGTAACTCATTTAGAATCATAAGGCATATAAAAATTCCTGTACTTTTATCCAGATGTATAAAAAGCCAAAAAATGTTGTTCTTTGGGTTCACTTACTATTCTCTCAAAGTAAGAAATTAAGGTTAACAATGACTGATTTTTATTTCCCTGTGTTAAAAATAGCAGGGAAGTACTAATGCAGCTGAGAGGAAAGTTGATTAGGCAATATACTTTATTTACATTTAACTTACTTAAAACTAAACAAATGCAATTTTCCTAACCATAAGGACCATTCTGAAATAAGAGAACAGACTGACATATATAACCTACTACATATGCTGTGCTTATCCACTCTTGTCCCTAAACTATCAAGATAACATGAAATCTACATCAGATGCAAGGTGTAAGTCATGACAAAAATGCTGAAAACCAAGATCATTCATCTTTCAACATGTTATTGACGTGGGCCTAGCTAACATAAAACAGCAGCAAGAGGTGAAGGATGCAAAGACCATGCACTGGGGATAAGGAAATAATAAATAAATAGTTACACAGTAGCTGTACCTAATAAGGAGGTACAGATTGAGAACTTTGAGAAAGGAAACAGAACTGTAGTATGCAGATTCTGAATGCCAATTCAATTCTGAATTTGTTTTTAAGGCACTTCTTGTGGATGCAGGTACATATGCATGCATATGCCTGAGCACAGACTGTATACCTGACACTGCAGATACTCCACAAGCTGGTAGCTGCTTGCACATGAAAATGAGGTCAGACAAACCACATCCGAAATGTGCATTTTATGAATGTGGGGTGATGCATTGAAGTGAGCAGAATTCAAGCTTGCTTGAAAGCATTTCTCACAATTTCTATTATTTTGTACTCAAAGGCTGGAAAAAGATTTCTTAAATTCAAAATTACACCCCTGTTCAGCCAGTGACGTTGTATAAGGCCAAACAGGGGCCTCACTACCATTGCTTTTGGAAAGCAGCCTGCATTAGTAGCCTTGCTCTGTAAGAAATGATGCACTGTGTTTGGATAAGCAGCTCAAGATTGCAGCTCACTTTATGCCATCTGGGCTTCAGCCCCTTGCTACTTCTGTAAGAGTTTCCAGAGGTACTTACATTCTTCACTCTCCACTCCTGCATAGTTGCCAACTTCTTTGAAGCTGATGTTTCCCAAATGCAGTATTCCTGCCACTATCTGCAGCACCAATGCCTGTTCCTCTGCAAAGATCCCAATCACACTCATTGCATGCTGCAAAGGAAAAAAAACATTGGATTAGCTGCAGGATCTGTTCAATGACTTTTGTCACAGAAGTCCCTTTAAAATATTGACATTAACAATCTGGGTTTTTCAAAGCAACTCAAATACTTAAGGCAACCAAATTTCATTACAGCCTGCACTGAAGTTTCAAAAGGCACAGCTGTCCTACTTCAGCATTTCTGTAATTTCCTAATTAAATATAGAAGCATCTAAACCATTCAGAAGAAGTTAGCAAAAGGAACCCTGGAAAAAAATTAGAAGTTACTAAAAAAGCAGGCACCTGCTCTTGTGTGTCACACTAGAAATAAATATTTTCATTGCAAAATAGACAATGAACTTAAGAGACAATGAATTCATTCCTTCTACACAGGCAGTTCATCTACTGAGACCAAGAAACGTGAAGCTGTACTGAATAACTCTAAAAAGCAGCATGGTCTGCCTGGTTTAGGCTGTGAATTTCAGCAATTTACTAGAAAATAATCCACAACAAGATTGGGGTTTGGAGCCTAAAGTACGTGTAACTTAGAATGTCTTCTCAACTGACTAAAGTGAACCTAAGCCATGCGTTTTGTGCAGGCTTGTTAAGCTGCAACATAAGACCTCCTCAGGGTAACATATGTCCCACAGGATAAAATATAGTTTAAGTTATACCTACATTAATTTCTCATTCCGCCATTAATACATCAATGTCTTTGCTACAAATGAACAGTAGAATGGACACACACCAAGCACTATGCAAATCACAGAGTAAAACCAACTCACCAGTGTTTCTTGGAAATCTGATTTGTCATTAATATCATCAACCTTGTAGGACCCAGAGAGACTGAGATAATAATAGTAGTCCATACTGGTAATGCCAAGACTGCTTTTCTGCTCCGAGGAGGCCCCTTCAATTAGCTGCAGAATAGAAATGGCCAAAATAAGTGTCACACAAGGATCCTCAGCAAAGATGGGACAGGCTGGAAACAAGTGTCTGAGACTGAAATTACTGGGAGAGGTAGTGCTGTGCCAGGTATGTATCATTCCTGCACTTTGTTAATTGTTAAACCCAAAAGACCAGATTTTCATTACCATTCCCACAAATGGTTTAGTTCCAACTTTCACATCTAGTAAAAAGCAAAGCCTCTGACTGACTTGAATGCCTTCCTTAACTCATCCAGTTAAAGCAGCATGGGTTTTTGCATCTGCAATGTCTTATCTAAATTGTCAGGAGCAGAGCATTATTTGTGACTCTAATTGTGGGACCAAGTATCCTTCTTGCCCATTGTGATATACATTAAGCAAGCTTTGAACAGCCCCGAGGCCATGTTGATTGAAGCCTGGCTCAAGCCACGCCTCTTTGCACCATTTAGGCCAATAGGGCCAAGGCTAAATAACAGTAGTTTAAAAAAAAAGGTTCCCATACTCTCAGTGATGCCAGAGAAGTTCCTCAGTCCTATGTAAAGTCCACACAGTTGTGCACAGATATGGCTGCAATAAGAAGGAATGAACAAACTAACCAACCTCAGAAAAGAATTTGAAATATTGAAATATTTGAAATATTTTCATTCTGGAGCTGCAAGGCAGCTAAGCAGGTCTACATTAGGTGGTGTCTCAACATACTGTCAAGTTTCCTGGTCATGTCCAGATTACCTTTTGTTATGTGCATTCACAGTAATCTTACTGTGCCGAGTTCTCAATCAAAAGGAAAAACTTATCCCTAGTTATTTTAAATACCTGGGAAAGGACCTATACATTTCTGACCTGGTAAAAAATGTGAAAACTCCTCTCTCCAGGATTCCTCATTACAACTCGAGACTTTTCCAGTAGAAAGTTGGAGATTTTCCCTCCATCTGGCTCTCCACCTGGGCTAAACTGGATTTCAAAGTATTTGCCCTGCAATAAATAATTACAGCAGTTGAATGATTAGCACATACAAATCTGAAATCATGTACTTGCATGTTACCACAAGGAAGGTTACTAGGATATTTACTCTTTACAGATGCAGTGACACAGCTGCCTCAAGGCACAACCTAAGCTTGGATTCTTGAAGTTCCGCCTATCTTTCTTTTTTGTATTTACACAGCACTAGATTAGGAATAATACATCATGTGTTAATGCAAATGTAGAGAGGAAGTCAGTGGCTTCTTCTCACTGCTGAGACTCACGCTTAGTATAAAGGAAGCCATAAGGCCCACCTATGCAGGAAGTAAATTGAACAGATTTACAACAAATGGCAAGTATAATGTTCTGCTTAGAAGGAAGGTAAAGCAATTATCTTTTTCTCCTAGGGAGGATATTAATTGCACTAACACTCATATTGGCAGAGGAATAAATCTTAGGTTTGTAAAGCCTATGTGTAACTTAAAACAGAACCTATAGCACATTATCTAGTGAACAGTCATTTCACAATGATTTTGACTATTTTATAATGTATTTGTACAATAGACAAACTGAAGAAAATACCCGCCTACTTTCTGTACATATTAAAGGCCTTTCCCACCAAACAACTATAAGGGCAGCTTCCTCTCTTTAAAACAAAACACCCTTATCTTCTTTTGTATTTTCTTTCTAATGTATGGCTGCATCTCTTTAGCTGACCTGGAAAACTGGCCACCTTGTTGCTGACAATTTATTTGCTTGCACACTGAATATTCTATAAATAAATTGACCAACACATATTGTAAGAGATCCAAATGCACAACCTATACAGAATGAAACAGATGCCTCTTAACACCATGCTTTGAAACGCACTTCATATTTTACTTAATTTACTTCATTTGTAATCAATTTATATTATACTTCAGAATATTGTCTCTGTAACAGAAGCTGGAAGAATAACGTAATCTCTGGGGTCGAAGGACTTCACTTACAAATCTGCTGGAGTTGTTGTTCCGTACAGTTTTTGCGTTCCCAAAAGCCTCCAGTAAAGGGTTGGACTGTAGAATAATATCTTTAACATGCTAAAATTCCAGGAAAAGCAGAGAAATAGAGATTCAGAAATAGACATTTTAAAAGTTCTTAAATATTTTCGAGAAACCCATGACATCTGAGATATATTAAAGAGCCAGAAACCCTGCAGCTGTAAGAAACCCCCTTGATCAGATAAGGAACCAAATCTAAACAACTTTTTTTTTCAGAGCTTCTAGATCCTACATTTTAAAGAAAAACCTACAAAATTGAACAAACTGCCTAGAGAAACTGGTCCTTCTGTTCATTGTTCTGTCAAACAACACAGCCAATAAATTGATCTGGTTTTTTCACCGTCTTGATTTTAAGCAATTTCCTTCTTACACATGAGCATTTAAATCTTTCAGGGGGGGCCTGGAACCACAATCAATGAAGTCAGAGCAGCATGACAGGATCCTGCATAGTGCTTCAGCAGCCTGTTTTGGGATCAATAATGCTGCTATCTAGTTGTCTCAGAAAGTAACTGTGCATGTTACTATTGTCTCTTCATCTGGTCCTGGGCGCTGGAAGTATGGCCAAGACATTAGGTTTGGAACAAACTCAACGCCTGCTGGGTTGTGAAGAGAAGACCGAGTTTCATTTCAAAATAAACGCTTAAGGCAGCTTACCAACTTCATCAAGTGGTACTTGGGAATCACTGGGAATATTTTTTTATTTTGTACAAAAAGCTGGAATCTTTTAAACAAATAAAATATTTACTTAGAAAATAGGATTATACTTATTCCAGAAATAGCAAGCGCATACTTTCTCTGGGTCATTCTCTTGGTTACAGAATTATTCTCTGCAATGTTCACAGTATCACTATTGCACAAAACTAATCAGGAACAACATAATCAACATCAGAGACTGCAATAAGGCAAAAAACTAACAGTAAGCACTCAAAAGAGTAGACTGGCAAATACTGCTACAACCTACCTACCACTGCCTGTCAGCCAATATAACATCATTAAGGGAACTTTCACAGCTAATTCACTCAACTAGCTTTAGCTAATAAAGTTTGATAGAGCAGACATTGATAGTATAGCTATTAACAAAAGCAACTATATTTGTTGCTTCAGACTTTCAGATTCTCTTATTTTTACTGGATAACCTCAAGAAACAAGATGATACTCCTACTCTGATGTATGCACACAAACCAGAGCTTTTATGGAAATAATAAAACCCCAAAAAGCCAGCTCAGTTTTCAAGAGAAAGTGAACAACACAGGAGAAAAAACTCTCACATCTGCTAGTAGGAGGTTGATTCCTGTTCTTAATCTGGTTAAGAACAATAATGACAGTACCCTTACCCCTTAACTTTAAATAAATAAATAAATAGATGACATTGCTCATAGAGATAATTTAGCAAAAGCGCTACAAATCTCTTAAGCAGAGCTGATTCACTGCCTCTGGATTTTTCTCAAACAGCTCTCATCACATAGGCAGCCCAGCAAGCAGGCAGGTCACTGTTTACTTCAGGTATCTCTGTGATTGAGGGCTTGTAAGTATTTCTAGCTGCTCAACCACAAGCTTCTTCAGTAGAGTGCCTCACATTTGTCCAGACATACTCTTGTCATACAACCTCTGAAGTAAATCTTTATAAGACTATGCTTATGCTTCAGTATCAACTCACCTGCACTTTTGGGCCACCTCCTGAAATCTTGGAGATATAACTCATTATATATTTAGCTGCTACAGTCTTTCCAGCACCACTTTCCCCACTACAAAAAAAGGAACACAATAATGTACCTATTAGTTTTTCAATAAATCTAGAATGGAGTAATTTGAGGTTATCCTGTTCAATCAAGACTAGGTACCTTAACAATAAATAAATATACACCATATTTACATCAGGCAACCCAGTAATATATAGACTGTAGTATGGTACTTGGATATGTTTGTGAATAAATCATTTTTAATACATCATCTTGCATGGAGACCAGAATCTCCACAGGACTTCACAGTCAGAGCACTACGTAAACTGAAAAATAAACAGACTTAAACTAAGATGTTAAAAAAAGAACAAGTGTGTTAAGAACTAGGTTCCCATCTAAATTTAATGGGATTTCAGATCTCAGCCTAAAAACTCATTCAAAAATCCAAACTTTGAATGCCATGCCAGATACCTAATTCATTTCAGGAGTCTTTTGTTTTAGGTGTTCCTGAATGAAATAATGAGACATTATTAATCACATCCTGAATGACGGAGTAACTACCTTCCTGTTCCTATGCCTCTTGACACAGGGTACAAGAAGTCTTAATATTCCATACTAGCTTTCACAATTCCTTCCTTCCGTTACAATATTTCATTTCAATGGTGAATAACGTTTCCAACAGCAGTAGATTTGCCTTCTTGCAATTAGCAAGCTTTGCAAGAGGGAAGAAGACTGGCATGCCAGACAATGCAACCTCACGTTTTACTTCATACCTTAGAGGTAACTTCATTTAAACAGAACTCCTCTAGACATACTTACATCTTGATCCAAGTCAGCTTTAACCTTAATGAATTTACCCTGACTACAGTAATGCAAAACACAACACACAGATGTTGCTTCAGTGACAGATATCTGAAACTATTTGGGTTTTTTTCCATTGTGTGAAAAAAATTTAGGCTCCTCAATAATTTCAGTGAATGTTGACTCTTCTATCCCACACCTACTTGTTCCTGGATATGGATCAAATGCACATCTTTTCCGGCACAAATTTTAACTACGTTTTCCAGAGAAACACCAGCACTTCCTGCACAGGAAAAGGACTTGCTGAGAATGAACAAGTCAGAGTTCCTTATCAGCATGAGTAATGGAGACATTTCCAATTGCTTAATTCTGAAAAAGCTCCCCAAACTGCCAAATTCCAAATATCATTTTGCACATTTAAAACTACCACGAGTACAGAAATCCTGAAAGGCTTTTCCCCTCCATGCAACCACAGTTTCCATGCTTTTTTCTTCTCCTGACGGCAGTTTCACAGATCAAACAGGTAAGTCGAAAGGTGAACAAAATACTTCTTGATCATCTCATCTCTGAAGTGCAAACCATGATGCATAGCATTCCAAATCATGAATTTATTTTCCCAAGCATTAAGAAGACAGTCTATATTATTGGGTGTCTGCTATATACACAGGGACAGATGAGTCTGATGGATGGCAAACTCCATTTAGAAGTTCAGAACAGCAATACTTCAGTAACCAAAATAACATTTCTTCAAAATTTGCTTGCAGCAAACTGCTCATCCTGTTGTAAAATGACACAAATCAATCTAAAATCATAATCTTGAGTTCATTTATGCAGTGTTCTGCTGAATACAGAGGAGGATCTGGACCAAATACTGAATTGATTTGATCAGGTATTATTTATCGCTCAGTAAAAATGTAACACATTTGTGTAAGGCCTTCTTAGATGCATAAATTATCCTCCTTTGTTCAAATTAAGCATAGCTTGTATTTCTCACTCCCTAGTGTCTGCCATGGAAACTGACCTGGAAGAATAGAGTTCCATTTTATTGTTAGTCTCTGTTTTTATATAAGTGATCTTTATATTAATTTACTTTGGCCAGACAAATGCCTTTGAGAGTTTGCTTTAGATTTGTGCATGCATATACTTATTCTTTCTTATGCTTTTATTGATCAGAGACCAGTAAATTGCTCCAATTAAACTAGAATAAAACAGAATGATGCATAATTTATGAACCAAAGTAACTCTATCTGATGGGATGGCATCTTGCCCCCAGTAAAGCTCAGGTGTGGCAGGGAAATTGTGAAATTCCTGCCAAATGGTTCTCATACAGTAGCTTTTTCACATATATCTTACTGCTCTACTGCTATTAAAACTATAAGAAGAAGATGTAAGAACCACTTTCTAGCTTGGTAGTTTGAGGTATGTTGGAAGTATGGAGGTTTTTTTAAGGTTGAAAAAAAATTACAATGGCTTAAAAGTAAATGGATTTGATACTGACATTTTGCTCAAGACTTCTCTCACTAAAAATAAAACAATCACTAACAAAAAAAACCTTTGAAAAACATTGGCTCTTCAAGCACTATTTGCTACTGCAAGCAAATGACAGTTTGATCAGAAAGTCAATTAACAGTTGGCTGAAATCAGAGTAAGGCTACAAACACAGAAGGGAAATTTCTTGCTCCTTCCTTCCCTTGCTCCCAGAGAAAACACAATCAGTGATTAGAGAAGAAAGATCAAGCACACAGCCGCCTACTTCCCCCTAAAATTAATTTTCTGAGTGACATCTAATATAGTATCCCTGGCTGTAGAACAATAGAAGTAATACTTATCTATATTGCCAGGACAATGCAGAACTGTTAATAACAAATATTTATAAAGAACTCTTGGTCCTGTAAGAGCACTGCGCATGTACAATACTCTGATGTGTTTGGATAAGCCTTTGAGTTTGTTTACACAGAAAATTTACTTTTTCTAATTATGTTCAGAAAAACCTCAGTAGCAGAACTTCAGTGAAATATTTTTCCCTTCTGAATTGGAGCTTTTACCTAATTTTTGGTACTGCATCAGACTTCTGTTTCCCTTTCTCATGAAAATTCTACCATACTTCCAGTAAAGAATCTGTGCAGATGTTTTAGACTGATCAGTCACTTGAGTCTTCTGGAAAGCGTAGATACAGGAACTGCCTAGAACTCTCACAGTGCATTGTGAACTTAACAGATTTAAGACATATATGAGTTGTTCACTGAAAACAATTGAGGTGGTAAATGATCTTTCCATGAAAATAGATTTGTAGTACTTAAGTTGTATCATCTTTTCAGGTATGCAGTCATCATATATAGCTTTACTGTAACCAAACATTGCCACAGGGATGTCAAATGTAAACTAAATTACAAACAAGAAGGGCTGAAGAAACACTTTAAAGCGACTAGCAGATAATCACAGAACAAAAGTGAAACTAAAGCCCTTAACTTTATAAGAAAACCTTAAGAGCACTCTGAAGAAATACATTTACTGCAACATAATAGAAAAATACTAATCATAACCTCCACTCTCTTAATTACAGGACAGTGATAGTCCAGAAAGGATTAAAAGCCACATCAAACAATCCTTTGTAATTCAATCTTGATTGGACAACTCCTTGTTGATAGTTTGGAAGTGCCGCCATTTCAAGGAGGAAGAAATGCAAACAGTCTGCTGTAGCAGACATTTATGAGCTTGGTTCAATACAGACTTAAATTAAATATCATGCCTCAGTAATACAGAAACTCAATGAGAAATCAAACTCCAGGCTAAGTGCATTCCCTTTGTAATTCGGCCCCATGCATACAAAACAAGGGTAGAGGCTGTGGGTACTGCTCCCTCCTCCCACCTGAGCATCCAGCCTAGCCAGAGCCCAGCCCATGAATAACCTCATTCTTCACACTGTTAACAGGCATCCAAAATAGCTCGTGGGTCCTCAGCCATAATCAGGCATGCCTCCATGTAATTTTCTTAATGCATATGCATGTATGCTGCCATTACTCCATTGATGAAACAGGCTTCCCTGGCCCTGGAAAGGTGGTTTGGTAACAGTTTTTCTTTTAAAATTAGTATTATCACATTAAAAGACTGTTTCTGTTTGCTGCCTATTCAGCCTTTCAGAGAACTGCATTTTCTTTTGGATCGGCTTTCCTAGCTCATCACTCACTTTTTGAAGATGCCAAGCTCCCTATTGGTGTCCAAGTGCATTACTTGGAATTCTGGAATTAGATGTCCTGGCAAAAGGGCTGCAATCCTCATGCACACACAGGGTCCTGACTACAGCAGGACACTGCAGGGACCTTTCTTCACCTATCAGGAAATCTACATCTAGTCTCTAGGAATGCATGTGCTCCCCCAGGTCAAGAGGCAGCTGCTACAGCCATATGCTTTAGACTGGTGAGACACTGCATGCTGGCAGACATGGGTGAGCACCAGCCCCTTTCCAATCAACCTTGTGTCTCCACCATTCCTGCAACTCCAAATTCACCATACACCAGACGTAGCCTTTTTGATCTGATTGTGACTCAGTCTAATCTACACCTTTTCTCTTTACAGAGAAACTCATCTTCCTTTAGGGGCAAAAACTAACACCTTCGGAGGCAGAGGGAAGGGAAAACCTGGGCCTGTTTCTGTACTAGCTTGCTCTGTACCTTCCACTCTACCAGGGATCCTCAGTGAAGTCACTCCAAATTCAGAACTAGTTGTAAAGTAGAGAAGCAAATAGGCACTTCACAATAAACATATTGCCTTCATCATCACTCATTTTCCACAGGAGACATTTTCATGGCAAAAACTATGGTTCACTGAAACACAAAGGTTCATTTGGAACCACTTATGTTCAGCAGACTCCTGTGGGACTTAAGACAGTCAAGGCAAAACTGCATCTCAATTTGTTAAGAATTACCAGTTTAGGGGCAGAAATGGTAAAGTCCTTGGCAGCTATTAAGTGAAACTGATGGTGCAGTGGTACACATGTTGTAGTTTAAGCCCAGCCAGCAACCCAGAAACCACGCAGCCACTCTCCCACTCTCCCCCTTCCTCACCCCCACTCCCAGAGGGATGGGGAGGAGAATCAAAAGAATGTAACTCCCATGGGTTGAGATATGAACAGTCCAGTACCTAAGGTATGACACAAACCACTGCTGCTGCCATCAATAATAATAACCATAAGGGAAATAACAAGGGAAGAGAATACAACCGCTCACCACCCACCAACTGATACCCAGCCTGACCAAGCAGTGATCTCACCCTTCGGGTAACTGCCCTCAGTTTATATAGTGGGCATGACATGCTGTGGTATGGAATACCTCTTTGATCAGTTTGGGTCAGGTGTCCTGTCTCTG
>JANRGW010014625.1:0-23882 GCA_024733675.1 Psilopsiagon aymara | reverse complement strand
GTAGTGATAGGACAAGGGGTAACAGGTTCAAACTTAAACAGGGGAAGTTTAGATTGGATATAAGGAAGAAGTTCTTTAATCTAAGGGTGGTGAGACACCAGAATGGGTTGCCCAGGGATGTTGCGAATGCTCCATCACTGGCAGTGTTCAAGGCCAGGTTGAACAGAGCCTTGGGTGACATGGTTTAGTGTGAGATGTCCCTGCCTATGGCAGAGGGGTTGGAACTCGATGATCTTAAGGTCCTTTTCAACCCGAACTATTCTATGATTCTATGATAAGCATGGCAAATCCTTTTGTTGTGTAACAGCTACGATTTAAGGTAGGAAACTGAGTTTTCCCATGATCTAGGTACAGGAACACAATCTTCATATGCACAAACTCTTCCTATGTAGCAGGAAGACTAAGTTTGCTGTTTGAACTTTGCATAATGTAGCTTTACAATATCATCAGGAAAACTGCTATTTAATGATTTGTATGATCAAGTAGTGTGAAGAATTAAAGAAAAAAAACCCAAATTTAAACCAAATTGTTAATGATTGAAGATTGGTTCTTATTACTGAAACACATGGAATTGATCATCCTGGGAATACCTTATTCTTACTACATTAATCGAAACTGAAGACAGTACCTGCACAGAATAGGTGTTAAGCAAACAATTGAATATAATAAGAGCTTTACAAAAGAAAACAGCAGCTACATGCATCTTGTGGAAAACAAAAACTTGAAGCATATGAAACAATTAATACCATGGATTTGTCAACAGCTCCTCAAAATTAACATGAAGTTTACATTCTGTTAGGGCTTACAAAATGCTATTCATGGTAGTTAAGTGTAACAAAAAACAACAGCTGCTTGTTTGACAGATGAATAGTTACAAGATACCCAAGCCTACAGCATTTAGCTTAACACAGAACATGATCTTATATGCATACATCTCATCAAGCTTTACGAAGTTTGTAGAGTTCTGCCTAGAAAAATGGATCTGAAGCAGCAGCTTAGCAGAAAACAAGAGTATACACATAAAAAACTTACACAGCACATGACTTCCAGACTCTCAAATTAATTCATGAAGCTTCTGTAAGACTGAGATTTATTGCTCATTTACAAAGAACAAATGGTAATTACAAGGCAAATAAAATAATTGAACCTAAAAGCTCTGGAATTGTACAAAGATACTAATTTCTTGTGGTTGAGATGCATTGTTAAAAACAACAGTGCTAGCTGAAGGGACCTTTGCAATGATGCAGCGTAACCTCCTACAGTTACAAGGGGACATGACTGAACAGGTAAGACACAGATTCACCATTATGTGTTCTTCGAATTGCCTCAGCCAGGATCATGGAAATGTCAATAAACTGAAAGAAAAATTAAGATGATAAGTTGCATAGCATGCCAAGAGCAATAAACTGTACCATTTAGAAGCATATGAACAAACACTCAATTTATCATTGTGCTCTCGTCCCTCTTCTAGGAATTAAATAAAAATTAAAGCATTAAATATGTAACAAACATGTAAGAACTGCATTAATAGAAACTCAAAAATTAAGTAAGGAAGCACTGAATAAGATTGCTGCGCAGGCATACCGCTGAGACTTCTGGCACAGGGCATGCTGTCAAAAAAACTATTCCAGCCATCAGATGGCAGTGTCCACTGGACCCAAATATAGTTTAAGGGAAGTATACCTTTTATGGTTTCAATAGATACCAAATAAATTTTAACACTAAAAAAAAAAAAATAAAAAAAAAATTCAGTGTTGCCTGAAAAGAAAAAAACAAAACTCCACAAAAAAACCAACAAAGCAACAACCCAACAAAAAAAGCCAAAACCACAAACCCAAAGGTCTTTTGTGCTTTCCTCCACTCTGTAGTACAAAAAAAAAACTCCAAAGGGGACACATGACTTCCCAGAACAACCATGTGCAAAACCTACTAATGTAAGTGAACTTTGTACTTCCTTTTGGTTTTTGAAAAGAAACATGTCATTGTTGTCTTGGCATTTTTCTTTAGTGTATTTTCAAAAAGTAACAAAAATAAAATTGAAGGTTTCTGTCACATCCGCAATAACATAGCAAACTTGAGCTCCTGCATACAAATATTGTATGAGTAATACTGATAACCCCGCCCCCAAAACCAAAAAACCTGAACAAACTAAAAACCCAGTTTTACATTTGCCACTCTTTCAGAGATACACATTCTCTATTAGTTACAAATACCAAATATTTTCAGTATTCTATTGTACCACCCAAATCCCCTTAAAACAGTTCATAGGCATGTTTTAGCAAGATGTTCTGTAAACAATATATTTATAATATCATTTTGCTCTAAGGGCACAAATTCTATCATCAGTGAACAGTAAAACAGAAATCCAGAGTTTAAACAGATGACAAACACTATGGTACCTGAATTTTTGGGCAGTGTTTCATTTTCTCTTCTTGGGGGATTGTGTTAGTTACCACAACAGCCTCAAATGGTGCATTATTAATTCGAGAAATAGCAGGACCAGAAAAGATGCCATGTGTAAGAATGGCATAAACTTTAGTAGCTCCAGCAGATACCAACCTGTAGAACATGAAGAAAAATGCTGTCATGCCTGTTTACGTACATGGCTACAGATGAAGCCAGATACAAATCTCTACAAAATATGTTTTACGCACAAATTCCTCCTGGAAACTACAGGAATATACGAGTATCTACAAATTAATTCAGAGAATTAAAAACTTTCCACTCATATAAGGCACAAAAAAAGCCCTGCTAATTAGATAGCTCTTTCCAGTAGCAGTGATACTAATCTCAAATGCTGTACATATTAACACAAGGTACAACTGAATACTGGTACAAGTTTTCTATCTTAATCAGGCAAAAATGAAATAGGTTTGATAGCAGTATTCATGAGTCTATTGTGCCTCCTTTACTGTCCACCTTTGTTTTCATTTGCAATTCAAACAATTCTGCTTGGAAAGAGTTTGAAGAGGAAATGTTAATAATTAAAAGCCTAGCTTACTGCAGGGTTGTGGGAAAACGTGCTGTTCATCCAAACACAGAGCGAAATGCAGCACAGGAGAAAAAAAGTCTAAATCCAAGAACCAGAACACCTTGTGGATGAATCAGTCCTTTAACTTGGTTTTGACTGAGCTCTCTGCCTCCAGATGCTCAGCTATGTCCTAGCTGCTTTTCTAGTTTTGCAAATGGAGGCCTCAAAGAGTGGTATTTTATAGGACCACAGCATAAGCACAGTAAGATAGGGGAAAAAAAAAACAAAAAACAAAAAACAACGAACCTGAACAGCACACACACAACCCAAAACAAACAACCCATGACAAAACCACAGAAGAGACCTTTCATTTTGAATGGCTCAACAGAATCAAAGTTTTCTGATCATTCTCAACAATAGGTTTAATAGCTGCAACCTACAAGGAGGACACACTGTGACAGGGTGAACGCGTATCAAGTTAAATGACTTGTTCTTTATTCTGTCCTCTTTCTAAACACAGATACTATATTTCTGTACATATACTCTCAACTCCACATTCTAAAGGGGGACACTGCTAGATCACAGAACTACAACCTATAGTCTCTATGATCACAACTACTTCACACTACAAAGGTCAGGTTGGGTTATAAGCATGCAGGACACAGCAACCGTGTTCATCAGCTATCTGCAAGTTACAGTGGAGCAAGACAGTGGGCCAGTTCATAACAGTACTTACTTGTCTGCTGCATGACATATTGTGCCACATGTGTCAGCCATATCATCAACAAGAATTGCTACTCGGTCTTTCACATCACCAACCAAGACCATTCTGTCTACTTCATTTGCCTTTTTTCTTTCCTTATGAATGAGAGCAAATTCCACATTCAGTCTGTCAGCAATTGAAGTAACCCTAAGTTACAGGAAGAAATACAGCACATTTAGAAAATTATTTTAAAAGAAAGAGCAGAACCGTAGTGTGCATTTGTCATAAGCCACAGTTTTTATGTTTTCTGGCTTTAAAATTACTGCAGCATAAGCTAGGTGCCTGGATTTGAACACATTTCAGCTATAAACAAGCTTTTACTAAGCTGCTGCAATACCTAGTGACAGACACTAATTTAAAATAGAGGTAGCCTCAATTCTAAACCTACACCAGTACGCACTGCAGCATTCTCTAACTGAAAATACCATTGCAGGGATATGAAAACAAACCAAAAGGGCAAAAAAAACCCCGAAGAAGTTAATAGTGATTAATATTCCTTTTAGCAGTACTTGCTAGTAATCCACTACCTTCATTCGTAATTCCCTCAGCAGACATCTGCTTGACAAAGACCCGTTAAAAACTATTCAGGGTGACCTCTGGTGGCCAGTCAAACCTCCAATGACAAACTTAATTTGTTACAAACTTCTAATTGCTTTTTTCAGGTTTTTTAATATACCAGAGCTGGTGGGTACAAAGACATAGGGGTAAACAATACTGTGCTTTTTCTATGTTGGTGCAACCTTGTAGGCTGTCTTTTTAAAAGATGGTTAGAATGTTATCAACAAGGGGTTTAACATACACAGCTAATAGAGAATACAGTTTTACTTCCTTACTACTTAAATATGAAGGTGCTGTTACAGTATTTCAACAACTGGGTGATAAACAAAAGCCCAAAGTTTTTTTGGCATTTTTTCTGAATAATTGTGCAATTTCATAGCAAGACCTCAGTGAAATTAAGATATTGACAGAATTTGCATCCCTTATTTCAGTGACAAAATTTAATAAGCTAGAAAAAGCAAGCAAATGGTAAAAATAACAAAACCAAAACGATATTTTAAATTACTGAAAGAACATTTTTCAAAGTTTCTTTAATTCTCGCAGATTGATATTTTAAGACAAACTTTATTCACATTTTATTCACTTTTCAATAACCCAAATATTATTTTGAAGGTCTGCATGCTTTAAATGGAAAGGCCAAACCATTTTGCTTACATTACATTAATGGAAATGAAGAAGCAGTTGTGAATTTATTGAAAGCAACATCTTTTCCCACTTCAAAACTGCTTGGTTGCGTTACAACAGAAAGGTACCCAAGATAGACTTAAATACAGTGAAAGTGGTCCTCAGAAAATAAAGTCTTATTTTCAAACTGGTAATAGACAAATATTTGGTAGAGGAAAAAAAATGCTATCTTCTGATTTGAATTCTAAGCAAAGGCTGTATTTAAAAAACAAAAATAAAACCAACAAGACAACCCAACAAAATCCCAAACA
This sequence comes from Psilopsiagon aymara, assembly GCA_024733675.1. Classification (NCBI taxonomy): domain Eukaryota; kingdom Metazoa; phylum Chordata; class Aves; order Psittaciformes; family Psittacidae; genus Psilopsiagon; species Psilopsiagon aymara. Next base: position 18,655 of record JANRGW010014625.1, on the reverse strand, counting down.
AAAAAAAAAAAAAAAGAAAACTACAGTACCCAGATAGGAATGAACAAAGACATTTAATTGGCTGAGCTATCTGGATTTTAGAATGTTTTCTATGGTTTCTATTCTTCACATTTTTAACTTGATTCATCTAAACAGGAACAGCTATGGAATTCTAATCAGTCCTACTTCCCTATGAATTACTGCAACATGAACTGGGGAGACACTTTCTAGCAGGGCCTGATATAACAGGATGAGAGGAAATGATTTTAAACTAAAAGAGGGGAGATTCAAGCTGGATGTGAGGAAGAATTTTTTTTTTACAATGAGGGTGGCAAAATACTAGCACAGGTTGCCCAGAGATGGTGCATGCAACATCCCTGGAGACACTCAAAGCCAGGCCGGATGTGTCTGTGGGCAGCCTGATTTAGTTGAAGATATCCCTGCTCATTGCAGGGGGGGCTGGACTAGATGACATTTGAAGGTCACTTCCAACCCAAACTATTCTGTAATTCTATGAACACACACACACAACAGACCCAAAGACTTCAACTAAAATCAAAGTATGACAGTGTTTCACATTTTTCCCCATACAGCATCCAAACACACTACTATGGGCTTACAGGATTCTTACTTCATTTGTCTTTTATTTGTAGAAGCAGCATGGCCAATAAAACTTGAGAATAAGCATTTTGCCTTAGTGGCATGCTTCATCACCTCACCAGCCAGCCTGGTTCAGCATTAGTTTATACTCATTAGATTACCAAAAGAAAATCGCCTAAATGAGAAATGCACGCTGCGAATAAAGAAACACACCAATGAATTATCCTTTTCATTTTCACTGTTTGCCACTCAAAACTTCACTCCCTTTTTCTAGTATTCATAGCGCACAACTTGGGGTCAATAGGTTTACAGTTGGAATGCAGGAACAAAGGAAAAAAAGAAACATGACTCAAGCAAGCTCTTACCTAAATGCCAGCAGGTACAGTGGGGATAGGCCATATGCTTTGACAGAAAAGAGAAGCTTTGGCAATTCCAGAGAGAAGCAGGAGGAGGTGCAGCAACTGGACTAAAGAAGCAAGCAGCAGGAAAACCTTTTCCCTCCTGTGGAGGGATTCAGCTAATGAGGCCATAGCCAGGGAAAGAGAAAAAGATTTTCTTTAGAGTATAGGAAGTTCCTGGATGTTTCAAGCATGAACAACATTGGAAGAACCAGCTGCTGTTTTTACAATGTGGTTTGGATTAATCAGTGATGTATCATCTATCTTGCATAGCTGATAGAGGAATGAAGACAAACTACTTCATTACCCGCTAGCTATATAGAAAACTAGTATTTTTAGGCTTGCATAGTACCTTTTTGCACCACCTGCATCAGGTGAAACTATGATACAATTTCTCCACTCCAAAATGTTCTCTTTAATCCATTGCAGCACTGCAGGTTCTGCATACAGGTTATCTACTGGGATGTCAAAGAAACCCTAGTCCAAAAGAGAAAGAGAATTTCATGAATATATGTTTATGTCTTATCTGGAATAAAGATACAGGGAAAGAATCAAGCCCTTGCCTTTCATGTATAATAGAGCTTTAATTAGTATTTTATACTTGTCTAATTCTGCACTGTATTACTATCAAATGCAGCAGAAGTTAGATGAATATTAAGACCTCTAAAAATCTCACCCAACAGTAGTGAAATAAAGATCAGCTGTCCCCAAATAATATAAAAATCAGAAAAGATGAGTACCTGAAGGTGGCCAAGTTCAAGTTATGAAAAGCTCTCAAAAAATTCAGTGAGTAATATTTAATTTCCATAAATTTAAACAGCCTGACACGCACAATAGTATTTCAATATGGGCAAGATTCACATTAGTATTGCTTGAACAGCAAAAATGGAATCTTCTACATTAACCTTTCACACACTAACTCAGTAGAGCCCCTAGCCACAGTTATGAAGAACTGATAGGTACCTGGATCTGAGACGCATGCAAGTCCATGGTGATGATGTGATCAGCCCCTGCAACTGACAGCATGTTAGCAACAAGTTTTGCAGAGATTGGAGCACGACTCTGGGAAATAAAGCACAAATGTTTAAATTTAAAAGCTATTTCAACTAGATGCAAGGAGCCAGAAATTTAGCTACTTTTACTGATGTTCTCCTTTAGACTATTTCGAATCTGGATAGGGAGAGCTCCAGAACTTTAGCCAAACTAGTCTGTCAATAGCTAATTTTGCTACCGGGGTTTTGAAACTCATTAGAACTTTTAAGCATATCTAAATCAGTTTGCACTGTCTGCCTAATAATGCTTTCTAATTAGACTGACAAGCAGATAAATTGTAGATAATAGTTCCCATTTTTTCTATTTAAAACTTTCAGGTAGCTTTGCTATAGCAGAAAAAGTTGGATAATCTCAATTTCTCTAAATTACTACCCTACATTAACATCCAACTCTCGAGCAACTACAACTGTTTGAAAACATTGCCAAACCCAAAGATTAAAGGCAGAGTGAACCCAACTTTTGAAAATACTGCTTTAAAAGAGAATCAAGCGTTTCTTCGTGATACAGCAAAGCTTGTAACAGACCCATGTTGGCAGGGGTCTTCTACCCCAGCCTATTTATTCATTCTTTTTCTTGCTAATTCAGGCTTAATTGTTGGAAGCAAGTATGAATCTAGAATTCCCAAAAGGGACAGGGGGTAAGGAGATGAAAAAAAAAAACCAACCCAGAACAACCAAATAAACCAAAACAAACAAAACCCAACAAACTAAACAAATCAGAAAAGCAGAAGGAACACCAACAAAAACATATCTAGCAATGTTAATGCCAGTGACAGGAGCCTTTTTAGAAGTGACAAGGATGCAGAACAAAGAACAACTTAACAAAAAAAAAAAAAAAGAAAAAAAAGAGAAAAATGGAAAATTTTGACTGAGAGATACTTCACTTTTTTTTTTTCTTAGCAACTATAAAGCTATTATTTTTTCTTTTAAGCTCTAAAACCAGCTGTGTGGTCTTATGTTTGACAGTTTTCTCTAACAGAAGTATTAAACAAAACCTCCTGTTCTCTTCTTGCCAATCTTTAAATAAGGCTAATAGCTGGCAATAACATTCAGCATTAAGGCAGAACTGCAATTCAGAGGTTCCATCTCATTGTTAGACTTTGTTTTCTGGTGGCATGGTATTCTCTCCTGCTACATCTCTTTATCAAATAGCCTCCTATATCCTCCTAGGAGCCTTTTCTCCCTCCACTCCATACATACAATTACAGGGTATCTCTACTGTCCTTCCACTGATGCTCAAGGGCATAACCTAAAATAAGCTGAACCACTGCCAATTTAACTTGCATGCTTTTCTGTCTGTGTCATAGCAGAGCCAGTATTTTCCTTTTGTTAGTTTATGTGGAAACTCAGCATTTCCACTTCCACCTGCAGATTGCCAACATACTTTCAGAAAAAGAAGTGAGATATTGCAGTCTTTCTTATGGTTGGATCAAGTTTATCACCATCAGGACAGAAATTCTTCACTTTGAAAACCATCCTTTTTAGTTTTCGTGTTTCATAGAACATCACCATCATTTGGTCTGTTTAGGATGCACAGAAAGTATGCAAAACTAGCACTTCCTTTGATGTCTGCAATTCAGATTCATATAGCTTCCATAAGAGCTTGCTATCTTCAACATGGACTATTTTCCAGTTACTAAAGACTATGCTGCTCCTCATTTAAATTCAGTTCTGTAAGGTCCAGGTTGGCCAAAGCTTTCTGGATATTTCTGTTATTAGTAGTAAATAATTGGTTTGCACCACTCAAATTCTTGATCACTTCAGCTTGTCTTAGCAGTACAAATGGACATTTTTAAGCTGGGCTTTAAAATCTCAAATTGCTGACAACATCAAATAAAACAAACACTTAGTTTCTGCTTTTTTGATTCTATCAATCAGTGTTCTTATTAGGTTTTTGCAAAGATCTGTTTTGATGCCAGAGCTAAACTGGACCAACTGGTGATGCTGAAACCACAGGTTGGCTCCCCTGCTTTTCCTATCCCTTCTTCCAAGGCATATACTTCTACCACTCCCTTGTGCTGCACACTGGGACTTATCTGAACCCATAGCAGCCAGACAAGACCGCTCAAATGGAAGGGAAAAGAAGATGGCAAACCAGAACCACCCTCTCCAGTAGCAACAAGTAACCAGGTCAGTCTTGCTGATAAAGGTAGATTACCTTCTTCCCAGAACGTAGTTTGCCATTTCCTCTCCATCCAGCACACTGAATTTTGCCCCTGTTTTTTTTCTTTTTCTCTTCAATGTAACCACTGCTTAGTTTGTCTCAAGTATTAATATCATGAGTAACACCATCACAGAAAAAACCCAAACCTAAACCAAAATACTTTCCTCTATCAAATACTAATGAATACATTACCATTTGGTACTTCTTTCAGTTGCTGGCCTTGCATGCTGCCTTCCCAGAAGGAAGAACTTGATGGTTTTACCACTAGGTAATTTGTTTAAGCAGATATGCACAGGTCACAGACTGCCTACGTGTTGGTGGACAGAGGGTCTTGGAAGGAAAGATAGCCAGACACCAACACCTGTTTCTCAATAATGGGCTAATAGGAGATTAAGACAAATGAAGTTTGCAGCTATCTGACATTTTCTTGTACATAAAATAGTGCATTAAAAGAAAAAACATGACATGTTCAAAAGGATTTCAGATTTGATTGCTTGCATAGAAAATAAATGTTGTCCTCCAGTATGACCCAAATTGTAGATTATATTAAAATCAAAGGCACTATATTCAGGGGAACCTCAGATAATCTAGCCTTGTTATTCAAACTTTGATGGCAGAGGTATATAAGAACTCAAGATTTTCTTTATCTTGAGTTTGTAAAGTTTGCTTCTGATCAAAGGGGCAGGGACACAAAGATTCACAGTTTAAATTGTTCCATTCTTTGTCACAACTTAAGATTAGTTTCAGAATTATTAGTGTGAAACACAACATTACATTATGTACAGAAGCTAAATTGTAAAAAACAAAATCACCAAGATTTTGATTTCTAAGGAAATTCCCCACTTAAGTTTAACAAGTTATATAAATGATCTCTCCCTTAGTGATGCATTAGAAATTTATCTGTGATTCTTATAATTACCAGGGGTGGGGGAGAATCTACAAAGCTAATATGAAACACTTCACAAGAGTAACCATGCAAAGGACATACAGCTGAATGTAAAAATTATTCATCAAGATTAAAGCTCTCTTGCCTTTAAACATCTTAATAAATAAACATCTTATTAAATTGTGTTGCTCAAAATGCATCACATCCATCCTGAACAAAAAAACCAAAAAAAAAAAAAAAAACCAAAAAACAAAACCAATCAACCAAGAAGCAATAAATTAAAAAATTGAAACAAAAATCCAAGAAACCCCAAAGATTCATAACTGGAACTTTCACTTCCAAGAAAGTCAGTTCTGAAGTGTATGGGCACTGAATGTTCACTAATGTGTTACCAAAATTTATTGTTTAAAAAATGAGATATGCTTTGATGCTTCAGAAATTGACAGCCTTTATCTTGAACGCCCAGATAATTTTTTAACTAGAAGCTAGGAGTTTTCCAGTAGCCAATTATTCCACAGGATTAATGTCATGGCCTAGGTGAAACACAGCTGAAATCAAGAAGTGAAACTGAAAATTTCCTAGTTATATATAATGTAAATAGTAAGCTTCACCTGTTTTAAGGCCATATTAATGGAAATGCAGAGTGTTAGATTGGGGGGAAAAAAAAAAAAAAAAAAAAAAAAAAGGATACCTACCCAACGCTCCACGGACCCCTTCTACAAATCAAAAAAACAAAGTTACATGAGCTGTAGAACACCAAACTTGCCTGTCACTCTACTTCTAACTTAGTCTAAGGCATCTCTGCAGCATCCTACATAAGTGTGTCCTGCCCATGGCTTGGAAGGTTAGCATAATTAGAGGATGCATAAATGCAGCTATGGCCAAAGCACAGATAACCTGAGCTATTTTTAAATTAGCTAGTTTTTGTCTCAGAAGTATTCTAGTTTATGGCAGTACTCGATTGCATCCAAAGTAATTTACCAACTTTTCTATGATTCTCAATAAGCCTTTTTACATTTTATTTTTTTTAACCTCTGTTTCTCATTTAAAGTTAGTTCAGGTTTAATGCTAAAATTTCCAGAGTAGATTACACAGGTCTTGTGCAGAGCATGATATTTTTACTGCAAGGCCCTTTCCCTGGATAAACAAAGAGCATTTTCATTGTTTTCAGCAATCATAGTTGCAACAGAGAGATGCGTAAAACAGGGTTATTTCAAGCAACAAGAACTCAGTCTATTTAGTTCTTTATGGACTGAACTCAACAACTTAAATTCAAACCAGAAAACAGCAACCAGTTTAATGAAGATTATCCTGCTTGACTTCATAGGCAAGCAGACTACAGCAATATCTTTCACCTGAGGGAAGAAAAACTCTACACAACCACAGTAAGAAAATGGCTGGCACTTCACTGATATTTCAGGCAGCACACAACTTGTGCACTTAACATGGGTCAAAGACCAAATGATGTGATGCAATCCAACAGCGAGCAGGAGGAAAGATGTCCTTGTCAATAAGCTGCCCAATGTTGACAGCTATATTATAGTTTATTTTGCAACATGAGGTCAACTACCAAGGTTAATTTCCAAAGATGGCAAACATTTTTTCAATTGCAAAACAGAGGTTAAAAAAAAAAAAAAAGAAAAGAAAAAAAGAAATGGCATGCTTAGAATTGCAGGAGAACACAGTGACACCCAGAGAAGAGCCTGGTACAATGTTCAAATTCTGTTAATCAAAAAAATCACTTTCATCAGCTATCCATCTTCCAATGGAATTTCCAAAAGACAAAATGCTCCTGGGTGGTATGCTTGGCTATCACACTGTGGATTTTAAGTGTCTCTTGGAAGTTTGCCACATGGATTTGGGGTAACCTTGACAAGGCATAACGTAGGTGCACGTAAATCTTAGAACATAATTAGCTTTTTCCCACACCAAGAACTTATAGGATGGGCCAGCAGAATCTTCTAATATTAATTTGGAAATCAAGGCATCGTGATGCGTTTTCCTTCCCTTTCAACAAAAGGTTAATTTCTTCCCTTTCAAGCTCTTCTGATCAAGGGAGACCATTATTAAATACAAAATACAGCAAAAATGAAGTTCTCAAAGATGTAAGGAAAGAACAGGAAGCTACTGTCTAGCTCCTGAATTCTGCTTTTGGAAGTATAGAAAGGAGGTCTTGATAAATTAGTATGGTATTAGAGAGCCTGCACTTAAAGAATAAGTATATCAGAAAATAACTTCTGTCTGTTTAGTTTTGTTGTCAGACATTACCAGCTGAGCATTACATGTACTGTAATATCTGCTATTATTTTTAGCTCCTGCATTACTTTTCAGTACTGTTATGTATTTATAGAGAACATCATAAAGAACAAGAGAATGCTTTGCTTGATGTCCAAAGTGAAAAGGAGGGGGCTATTTAGAGGAAGTATAGGAGAGGTGCAATTTTCCAGAAAGAAAAAACAGTGCAATCCTATCTTAAAAGCCAAATCCATATTTATTCTTAAGTTTTTTCAAGTAAGATTAGGCAAAAGGAACATTCACATAACTATCAGAAGTTTTCTCTGTGTGTATAAGTGTATATACATATATACATATGCAGATATTGTAGAGATAAAAAAAGCTTAGTTCTGTATTTTTTAAAAACCAAACTAGCTTGCCACAGAGTTTGTCACTGTGATACCAACTTTTCTGAACTGGTACAGTAATCAGTCGTGGCAGACCAAATTCAGGAAAAAGGCACTAAGATTATATGAATATTTGTGGGGTTTACATAAAATTTGTGGTCTGCATCAATAAAAATTATATTTTTTTTTCTGCCTTGCAGCAAAAAGTTTTAATAATCACTGTTATGCACCGCAGATTTAATCAGTTTGTTCCATTTGGCTTTCTGTTTAACCATATAACATAAACCCCATCTACATAATTATAATAGCACTTCAAATTAAGGATTTCTTTCCATGCAATCAAAATGTTTAAAAGAGTGTGCTCTTTTCATATATAGAGGTTAAAAAAGCCTAAAAACAAAATAGGAAAAGCAAGAAAAGCAATTGTATAAGGTGAGTTTTGCTAGCAGAGTACTCTGCAATATACCACACATAGGGTGTAACTACTTTTTTCAAACTGAAGCCATATCAATTATCCAAACAAAAAAAAAAAAAAATAAATTAATTTGCCTCAGTTCATTCACCTATACAAGAGATAATTTAACATTTTACCAAAAAGGACGAAAATGCCAAGTAAATATTTCAAATCACTTAAATATTTATGAAAATAGGTTTCATCTCCAAGAAACATTTCAAGTGAATAAGCTGAAAAAGAGCATTCCAAAATGACAGAGTTCTTGCGTACCTTATCTTTTTTATCTTGCCTGGCATATGGGAAACATGGAATTACAGCAGTCACTCTGGAGGATGATGCAATCTTGCAAGCATTGATCATGATAAGCAATTCCATTAAGTTGTCATTTATTTCTCCACAGCCACTCTGGATGATATACACATCTTCTCCTCTCACGCTTTCACCAATCTCTACACTGAAAGAGCAGGAGATGACCATTTAAACACTTGCATTACTGGAAAAACATTATTAAAGAACAGGAAAAAAAAGTTTTATTGTAACAAACTTCTATAGGTTTATCCCTATTTAAGCATAACTTTTTTTTTTTTTTTTTTTTTACAGCAATCTGGATAATTCTCTCCTCGATACAATGTTTATTTCAATATAAGCCAGTCTAAAATTTACTTCAGCCTAAATATGCTTTTCATAAGGTCCTCACCAACCAACATGTAATTTATGGCTATAGAATTTATGGCTATAGCACTGATGCAGCTCACACTGTTATTAAATTTGATACTGCCTTGTTTTGTTTGTTTCGTCTCTATATTCTGTGTCCTTGCCATCTCCTAAGATGACCATTTAAAGAATAAGCTAGAAAGTACAGAAACAGGGCCAGCTTTGAAGTATTAAGAACTACCTACATCAGAATTTCTCCTTAAAAAGGGCAATTATTTTTCTATTATAAATAAGATGTTACTAAATTCAAGAAACTACTGCATTTTACAAGACAGAAGTATCAACTGCACTTCAAAACCAGAAGTCTAGTTAAAATGTATACCATGATGTCCAAGTAAATTACTTTTTAAAAAAGTAAAAAATTAGAGAAAAACAAAAAGGTCTGCTCATCAACAGCTCACAAGGACTCAACTCTTACATTGCATCAGTTGTTCTATTTGCTCTAACTGTGCTGGTGCACTGCAGTTCCTTATGATAGTATCTAAGGGTTACTTTGTTCTACAGACTTCATGGCAAATTGTAGCACAGTTCACTGCTCTCACCACAGAAATAAAAAATTAAATAGACCTTATCAATAAAACAGAAAATTAAAACAAATCTGTTGAATGTGGATTCTTTTTCAATTCTAGACCCAAGCAAGACAATTCAGCTGCTGAACCACACTAACTTTTCATACCTGTTACTCCAGAAGTTACAAAACCCCAGCAAACTAGCCTTCATTTTTCCTCGACTCCATGCACAATGTACAAGAAACATAGAGACTTCCTAAATAATGAGACAGTCAGACCTTTCAAACCCATGCACTACTAAGTTAGTCTTAATAATTAAATGCTTAAATACCTTGGGCCCTAATTTAAAAGGTTGCATCTTTACCCAAGACACAAATAAGCAAAGCTTCTAGCTGGAAACTATCCAAACAGCTCAGATGTGGGTAATTTCTCTGGTTATTCAGTCCTTCAGTGCTGAGGCCTGTTCTAGTCAAACACAATCTGAACAACTTTTGTTTACCAGCTTTCAGGGTGTTGTGTAAGACACATTAACTTTCAAAAACACTAAGGTAGAAAACAGAAAGGAATTTACTGCTTAAAAACATCTTAATGATATGCAAACATTTGATTTCTTACCTTCAAGATAGTTGAGTCCATGCTCTCATCCCCCATATTTGACTCCTCTGCACTCCCAAACAAGCCATGAAAAGAACCAGTCTTATTTTTTGTCCTTAATTGAACACATTTTTTGCCTAACAATGCTACTAGCAGGTTTCCTTATGGCCAAAATAAAGCAAACAATCTAGCAAACACCAGGAAGAACAGAGGTGGTCAGGAACAGTGTCACCTAAAGACATGTCAGTGTAAATCCAAGAAACCTTTTGGAGGTTTCCATCTTGGCAAAGACATAATATTTTTGGTTATAGGACTGTTACTTCCCCGTTCGATTTTTTTAATCGACGGAATAAGACTGTTCAGAGAAAACCATTTCAATCAAAATATATTCTTTGTTTGTTTTCCTTAGTGAAGCTGAAAAAGTTTTGGTCAACCTAACTTAAGTTCAGCAAGACACGAAGTATATTCCATGACTGGAATATATTGGTCAGGCTTGATAAGAAACCCTACCAAAACCAAGTCTGGTAGTAGAACATCAGAGATCCACTTCTCAGAAGAATAAACAAAGTCAGATAAATAACAAATAGAGAAATCTAACATTGTTTTCTGATCACACAAATCCAGCTTCAAGTAAAGCATCTACCCACTAGCTTATGGAGACAGCCTCAATCATCATTATAGATTCATGGTTATTACTATGAGGGCTCTGAAAAATGATAATTGTCACTTGTCTCAGACCAGCTTAATAACAAGTGCTGTCACATACCACACCTTAGGAATAGGTATGAAGAAGAGCACTACCAGATGCAAAAGCTCCATGACACCTCTCTCAACCCAAGACTGAAGTTGCTCTCCAGTTCTGACTTAGAATCCTTTACAAAGAAGAGAAAGTAGAAAAAGACTAAGAAAAAAAAAAATCAAATTCATTTTCAGGAGTGGATGTTACTGGAATAACAAAGAAGGGCAGATAAGATCTTTGTATTTAGAGGAAAAGAAACCAACCCAACCATTATTTTCATAGACAGATGTAACAGGAAAACTCTGATGAATGACAAAAATGCATGATCGTACGGATTGTTATACACAAAGAACACTAAATTATAACACTCAGATTTGTTTTGCTGCTTTAAAAACCCAGACATTTCTAAGCATGCTGCTAAGAAATACCAGGTATTTAGAAGGTCAGGGAATATACTTTGAGATAAATATAGGTCTGGTTAATACAATAGACCTGAAAGGATGCTTCTTCCATTGCCATTAACTACTGTCTTTTCAATAACCTTGGGCTAGCAGTAGCTTTTTCATCCTGTAAAGAACTCTGACAATGAAAATGCTTTTACTTTCTCTCTTGGTGCATTTGAAAAAGATTTGGTTATGCATTTCAAGTCAGAATGACGTACTTATTTGACACAGAATTGTGAATGTATGTATATATAAATACCTTTTCTAGCTGACACAGAAGTCATGTGCAGAATAAAATAAATTACTCTTAAATTAATACTTGCATAGCACTCAGGAATAACCCAGGTAAAGATGCCAGAAAATAGCATAATGTAATTGTTGTAAAAACATCTTCTCCCAGTCAACTAGAGACAGCTGTGCAACAGATCATTAGCTCTAATTGTCAAGCCTCTCAAAGATTGGTACTGAGAGGTATTATGTAGACTCAACCAATGACACAGAGCTGCTTCTGATGAAGGTAAAACCTTTATCAAGCTACACAGTAAAAGAAAACCAGTCATTGTGTTGCAAGAATTCCATCAATGTGCTAAGCACATTGGGACTTTTTTGGATGTTTTGTTGTTGTTGGGTTGCTGTTTGTTTGTTTTGTTTTGGGAAAGGGTGGTTTGGGTTTGGAGCTTTGTCATCCCCCCTTTTTTTTTCTCCATACATTCAGCTGTAAACAGACACCCACTGAAGGACTATAAACTACACTATCAGCTATCTGAAGTATTGTGCCTCAAATAACTACTAGAGCACACTAACCTAGCAGCAGCCGAACTGTTTGACAGTTATTAACATTCCATTTGGAACATCAATATCATGGCCAAATTAGCTGTTTGAGGGGGTTATTTAAACAATTTCACATAGTGAGGACACAAAGGAAGGACACAAGAACAAGCTCTTGCCTCAAGATTACAAGCTCTGTTTGTTTTATGCAATTTAATCAAATTCAGCTATTTGGCAACACTCAGTTTAAATAAACTTCTCATTCAAGAAGAGTAAACAGAACCTGTACATTTAAAGCCCTGATACCACACAATTGTGCTTTAAAGTAAAAATTACAGAAATCAATAGCCCAAATACGTAATTCATTTTATTTGAGCCAGTTGCTTGGAATGCACAAGTACACGGCTCTACCTAGGAAAGATGCACACAAGACAGGACATGATAAAAACTAAGATTCAGTGTTGGTGTCTGCCTTCGTCCTGCAAAGGCTGATTTGAGAGTTCAATTTAACAAGTAGAAACCTTGGTTAGATTAACTGCCATGAAACTAAGGTAAGGCTCAAACCCCACTTATGTTACAAACAAATCTCAATAGCTGAAGCATCCATTAAGAAAAATTCAAAATCAGAAGTAACAGCAGGCTGAGCTTCTTCTAAGTCAGATTTATATGACACTCCCAACAGAGCGTACATTGCTTACAGCAATGGGTATCTGAAAAATAAAAACTGGTTGTGGGGAAGCAGGGGAATAAATATGCAGAGCCAGACTAAAATGATGAATAATGTAATTCCATAGCTATAATCCTGTTAAAATCATGCATTTAAAGAGGCTCTAGGTATCTTTTAAAATAATTGCAACAGACTAAGCTTCTAGCCATGGTTACAAAAAGTAAGATTTCTCAAGCAATTTAGGTGCCAACAAAGTAGATGTGTACTTGAGGCACTTTTAATGACAAGAGAAGATGCCAAAACTTAAAGTCGAGAGTCCTTATACAGTGTGCAAATGTATCAATATCTCAAAAGTTATAAAAAAAATCCACAGGCTGAATTTGTAATTAATTGAAACCCAGCCAATGGAAAGCACTAAGCAATGGTGTGTGCTTAACCCCTTACCTTTGGGAATGCATTTGGCAGAGTAAAGTCTTTTAGCACAAGACCTCCAACTTAGTGGGGAAATAAATATATATAATAAAGTGGATACCAGCAAAGCCAAAAACAACAAACCAAAAAGGCCAGAACTGGTTTTAAGTCCATAGGAATCCTGAACCTCCTAGCATCCATCATCTCCTCACAGTTCCATTGTAATAGTTCCAAGACCAACCCCCATTTAGATCTCCACTGAAAACTGCCCCATTCTAATGGTGGGCACTGGCATGGTAAGCACTGTAAGATGGGAAATGTTGTCTCGCCTTCCACTCTGGCACACAGCTTGCCACCACACGAGGAAAACACCTTCACTCAAACACCTCTGGGTTGAGCTACATGCAGTCTGAAAGGACCACTCAGAAAATTTGGAAGCAAAGGTCTAACAAGTCTGAAGACATGCAGAGAATCTTTGAAGGCTGAGTACCAAACTGTGCAGCTAAGGATATGCAGGACATGTCAGCATTACTCACATGGGTCATTTTTTGGTTTTATATTTCAAGCATTTAGCATTTACTTAAAGATAAAATGTGCACAGATCAACAAAGTGAAAGCCTCAAACCAAAGGCTTTGAAGCAGTTTTGGGCCTTTTCTGATTGAGAGCTATGAACAATGTGATAAAAGGTCATATTTACTGCATCTTCAATTCCCTATATAAACAAAATGCGTGCAATCCAGAAGCAATTTTTATCTTACTCAGACAAGCTGGTAACATCTGTTTCCCCAGTCTCCCCTTGCCCATGACAGTGTAAGTAAGCAGTGACTGAGGGAAACAGCTGCCTCCACTGCCACAGGGCAAGACCACAACAACCCCAGTTGTGAGTCGCTTAGTGGCTGGGTGGTATGGAGACACTTCACACCCAAAATGTCCCTAACCCCTACCACCTTCAGCTGACTTAACATCAGTTTATGAACTGAGCTTGCTTACTCCACAATTAGAGGTCTGCCAGCACCATAACCATGTACTCCAGTGAGGGTGATACAGCTCACGGCACTTGCAGCCGCTGAACCCAAAGGAACCAGGGTACAGGATACATAGCGAGGGAAAGTCTCTTTCGAGAAAACTACAGTCGAAAAGTCGGAGTATGATGACAGGGAGATGGGAGAGACTGGTGCCCAGTTGTGCATCACTGAGAGTAATGTTTCCAGGTTTGTTGCCGGTTTTTGCCCCCCAATTATTTACTCCATAGAACAAACCATTTTCATTACACAACTCTGTGTGAAATATAGGCTCACATCCATCCCTGTCAGATTTCTCCAAGGAAACATCAGACATTTTTTCCTATCTTCCAAGATTAAATTTCAGTCCAAGAAACCAGTTTTATTTACTTACAAACAAATGACCCTTGAACAACACAGCACTTCCCATAGAGCAGACAGTGTCCCTTTGTAGTCAAGCCATATTTTCCTCTAAAAGCTGAACGGCATACACGGAAGTCAGTGTTCCTGAAACAACTCAGCGTCAGCAGCTAAATAAGGCTGCAAGTAGGCAACATTAAAATTCACACGTGCCAGGCAGGTCTTTAACTCCCTTTCTCATGGCTCTGTCAATAAAATCTGCAAAAAGACTCACTTCAGCCAGTGAATCTGGCAAGAAGCTCATAAGAATGGGTAGGGTACTATGTGTGTAAGAGGGTACCATCTATGACACCAGTTTCTCCATTTTGAAAATGATAAGTATTTAAAGAACAGACAAAATAAATAGTCTTTAAAGAAGCAGGCATACCATACACTGCAAGAAATCTTTTTTTAATTAGACATATACATTCAATGGTATTTTTTTTACATCAGCTGACTTGTCAAAATACCTGCAGTGGGATTAATTGTGTATTAACTAAAATTAAATGCCATCTCAAATTATTTGGAGATAATTCTGTGAAAAACTTCAGAGTATTTATATGCTTCTGTTACACGTCTGTCAAACAGAGCTTCATGATGCTGAGGCTACAACAGCCTTCTACATGCCTGTTTAAGGATTTCCAGTTCTTTTCTCTTCCTGCAGCCTGACAAACTGCCAATGACAGTTGCTTCTGGGTTTTGACAAAGATAAATTGATTGAACCCCCACTGCAGCAGCCCTGCCATTTTACCAGATAAGTAAAAAGGTGGTGCCACCCTACCATGACACTGGCTGGCACTTAACTGACACACAAGCTTTGAATACCAAACATAGTTATCTTCCACAACCAGATATTATTGAGGGGTTCTTCTCACTGCTTTAGTTAAGGTTGCTGACTTTGACAATCAGTTGAAGAAAACCACTTCAACACAGTTTAGATGAAAGAGGTAAAAAAAAAATAAATAATAAAAATGGGACAGTGGTTGAGTCTCCCAACAATTTTCCTCACTCCCTCTAGCACAGACATTGCACTTCTCCATTACAGACCTGTGAGAATACGGAATGCCTAAATCAGAAGAGAACCAGGATATTGCTGGATATACTAATCTCAGTATAAATTAAAAAGACAAGTCTTTCCCATTGTATGTGCTCTGGAGTTGGGAACATACCTGTCCATTTAGCTACAGTGCTTGTCAGTGGTGGTCCTATCCCTCTCTAACCTCAAGGTACACAGCTTCAGTTCCTCAAACACACATCTGCTAAGTATCAGGACTGAGTCCTTAAGCCCATTTGAGTTGAAATATAATGCAAAACACTTAACTCTTCCCCCCACTCTTCTTCAAGCCAGGCTAACCGTGGTTCTCAAGTGACGGGTTTCCAGACAGAGCTCTGACAAGGATTTAGCCCTGGGGCTGCACAGATTTATCCATTTGCACATAATTTACATTTAAGAGAACGCAGCAAACAGCAAAGCAGCATTTTTAATAAAATGTGAATCTTCTCTGCAACTTGTTAGCTGAACAGATCTGACAAGGCAAGAGTTTGTTGACCCTCAGGCCCAGGCTTATCTGTTTGCACAGGGGTTTGACCGAGTGCCATTGGGAAGGTTTGAGGTTCTCTGAGCACTTTAACCATCAGGTTCCAGTATTCTGCAATACTGCAAATGTATTTCATAATGCGAATACATTTGTTTATAAATTTAAAAATGCAACAAAAGGAGGGAAAATAAAAATAAAAGACTGGATTGTATAGCAAGAAATAGAATTTGGCTTACATACATGCACACAAACTTTGCTCTGCAGACTGAAAAATCCAGATGCTTCAGCATAAATGTCTTACCAACTTTAGCTGTAAGTATAATTTCAAATACACTGTTGATGAATTCCCTTATTACTATTGCCTTTTTTTTTTTTTTTTTCTAATTAAGAATACCAGTCTACAAAACTGGAAGGCCAGCACTCTGAAATAATTGCTAGGGATATTGAAAAGATAACCCACTTGAAATGTTATATATAATGGGTACAACTGCACTTGCTGAATTGGAAACAAGAGCTTCATTTTAGAATGCAAGAGTGTGGAGTTGTAAAAAAAAGAAAACAAACCCAAACACTTAATGATTTAAAGTGTTAAGACATTTTAAGTTTAGGGAAAAAAAAAACAATGGAGAAAAAGGCAATGTCAGCATTGCAACAGAAGCAACCAGAAATAATGTTTAGATTAGATATGTTCCTCATATCTGTATCATACTACATCCCTACTTGCCTGAAAAAATAAATTGGCATTACTAGATTAGCCAAACCACTGACACCCTGCAGCCACCACTACCTATATCTTTAATGGCAGAGGTCAGTATTGCACACTAAGGAAAATAGGCACAATGACAGTCTAGAGATTATCGTACCCTGAAGCATAGAATTTGATTAACTTGCCTCATAATTATGCAAACTTCAGAGATAAATTTCCACCTTGGATAAAATTTAAATCAATTAGTTTCTGCTTAAAACACAGCAAACAGCAGAATTGAAGATAAATGTCTCTGGAGAACAAACACAGAAAAAAATTTAGACATAAATTAGCAAGGAAGTCATGCAACCAAATACACAAGTTAAGTTTTACCATGCAGAAAAGAGATCAAAGAGCAATAAAGTGAGTATGGGGCTGGAAAGACTTGAAAGAAGATTTAAACATTCAATCACGAATGAATAGAAGAGTTAGAGTGTGCAAACATTAGGTTGCATAAACACCAATGGAAGAGGGTTTATAGTAATGCCAGTGAGCATAACCAGAACAAGAGCAATTAAACTGAGAATGCAAACACGTAGACAGAATGGAAGGACAAGCTTTGTGAGAGCAATTTTAGAATACACCATGTTAATCTTTCAAAGGGAACAATGAAAACATGTTTGTCTGGGAGATTCAGAACAAGAACAGATAAAAATCAACATATGATAACCTCAGAGGCTAGCCAGCTACTTACAGTTGGGAACTTGAGTTTCAGAATCAACTGGCAGCCTAGCCTCAATCACCTTTACAGAAAAGCAGCTGCACTATCCTATCAGTTCATGGGATGAGCATACAGCTGTCACCTCAGTTTAAAATTCTTCATTAAAAATGAGTAAATAAAATAGGTGGGTCAGAAAGCCAAGAAGACAAACTAATGCAGAATGGCAACACTGGTAGAAAAAGCACCGGCAAGCACATTCTGAGGGAGTCAGACTGAGCAAGCTGCCCTCACGGCTTCACACAGGATTTTTCCTGTAATCAGAGTCACTGCCTTCATTTGACTGGCTGGGGATCCAATACACCTGCACTTTCAGGAGTGAGCCAAAGCCACTGTAACAACTCTGTTATCCTCAAACAGGACCAACAGTCTCGGACTAAGAGGGTGAAACATACCAGAGCTGCAACTGCTCCACCACACTGATACGATGTGAAGACGAGCTGAACAAATCCTGAAGCGTGTTTTGACCCAAGCTCTTTCTCAAGCTTCTAGTCCATCATCATCATCCTCCTGCTCTCATATCCACTAGCATACAAGATTGCTTAGGAAGTGTCATAATATGCCATAATTCATAAACTCAAGATGGCTTTATCTTTATGGAGACAAAGCCCATCAGCGTTTAACTAGCTATCTGCAAACAGCGGGCAGAAGCTCACGCTGCAGCACAGACCGCCCTCACCCCAAGGGAGGATGCTCTTCACCTGGCACTGGCCGGGCCACCTCTCCGCAGCTCAGCAGCTCCTGGAGGAGCCCAAGCGAGCGGGAACAGCTCCGGTGCAGTAGCTGCGCTCCGCAGGGCCCTTCTGTCTACAGCGGGACAGCGAGGAACGGACAGGCCTCACCTAATCACTCCGGACCCCTGTGGCCACACCCGCACCTGGCGAGGGCCAGCCCGCACGCTTGTGCACCGGCTCGGCCGCAGCAGCATGTAACGGAGCGGCGGCTGGGGAAAGAGGCCCGACCCCCGCCGCTCCTGTCGCCACGCACCTGGTCTCCTGGTTGCTGAACTTCTTGGTGACTACCTTGCCCAGCTCCAGCCCGAGGCGGTCCGCCACCCGTTGGGACAGGTCGTGGTGGGAGCTGCCGCTGAACAGCACGATGTTCGGCATGGTGGAGAGCGAGAGCGGGCGAGTGTGCGGTGGGGACAAGGAGAGAGGACAGGGGGACCACGGTGCGGAGCCAAATAACCGGCGCCGCGGGCCCGCCCCTGCCCTGCCGCCGCAGCGAAGCGGAGCGGGCGGGTCCGGGAGGGCG
>JANRGW010014620.1:0-37203 GCA_024733675.1 Psilopsiagon aymara | reverse complement strand
TACGTGGTGAGCTGTTGTATTCTCTTCCCTTGTATTTCTCTTGTCATTATTATTATTGGTGGTAGCAGTAGTGGTTTCGGTTATACCTTAGTTACTAAACTGTTCTTATCACAACCTGTGGGAGTTGCATTCTTTTGATTCTCCTTCCCATCCCTCTTGGAGTTGGGGGGAAGAAAAAGGGGGAAGTGAGTGAACAAACTGCGTGGTTGTTTTACGGCTTAAACCAGGCAAGATGATGGAGCAAATCCTCCTGGAAAACGCACTACAGCACACAGATGAGATGACTGGTGACAGACAACATGCCTTCACTAAAGGCAAATTGTGCCTGATAAATCTGGCGGCTTTCTACAATGGGGCTATGGATATGGTGGGTAAGGGATAAGCAAGTAACATCATCTACCTGGAATTGTGCAAGGCATCTGACAATGTTCACAGAAACAAAGAATACTTAGGGTTGGAAAGGACCTTAAGACCATCTAGTCCCAATCCCCCTGCTATGGGCAGGGACATCTCACACTAAACCGTGTCATCCAAGGCTCTCTCCAACCTGGCCTTGAACATCGCATGGGATAAAGCATTCATGACATCCTTGAGCAACCCATTCCAGTGCCTCACCACTCTTACAGTAAAGAACTCCTCCCTCATATCCAGTCTAAACTTCCCCTGTTTAAGTTTTAACCTGTTATCCATTGTCCTACCACTATAGTCCCTAATGAAGAGTCCCTCCCCAGCATCCCTATAGGCCCCCTTCAGATACTGGAAAGCTGCTATGAGGTCTCCACGCAGCCTTCTCTTCTCCAGGATGAAAAGCCCCAACTTTCTCATCCTGTCTTCATATGGGAGGTGCTCCAGTCCCATGATCATCCTCGTGGTCTCCTCTGGGCTTGTTCCAACAGTCCCATGTCCTTTTTATGTTGACGACACCAGAACTGCACACAGTGCTCCAAGTGAGGTCTCAGGAGAGCAGAGCAGACAGCAGGATCACCTCCCATGACCTGCTGGTCACGCTCCTTTTGATGCAGCTCAGGATACGGTTGGCTTTCTGGGCTGCAAGTGCACACTGCAGCTGGCTCACGTTCATTTTCTCACCAACCATCACTCCCAAGTCCTTCTCCCCAGGGCTGCTCTCAATCTCTTCTCTGCCCAACCTGGAGCTGTGCCTGGGACTGCTCCCACCCAGGTTTAGGATCTTGCACTTGTCATGGTTAAACTTCATCAGGACAGCATCAGCCCACCTCAGAAGTGTGTCAAGGTCCCTCTGGATGGCATTCCTTCCCTTCAGCACATCAATAGAGCCACACAGTTTGGTGTCACTGGTAAACTTGCTAAGGGCGAGCTCAACCTCAATGTCCATGTCACCGACAAAGATGCTGAACAAGACCGGTCCCAACACCGATCCCTGAGGACACCACTCATTACTGGTCTCCAGCTAGACACTAAGCCATTCACCGTATCTCTCTGTATGTGGCCATCCAGCCAGTTCTTTATCCACTGAGTGGTCCATCCGCCAAAATGTTGGACATTTCCTCCATTTAGAGACAAGGATGTCATGTGGGACAGTGTCAAACGCTGTCCACAAGTCCAGGTAGATGATGTCAACTGCTGTGCCCCTGTCCATCAGTTCCACAGCCCCATCATAGAAGGCCACCATATTGGTCAGGCAGGATTTCCCTAGTGAAGCTATGCTGGCTGTCACCAACCACCTTGTTGTTTTTCATGTGCCTTAGCATGCCTTCCACGAGAATCTGCTCCAAGAATTTGCCAGGCACAGAGGTGAGACTGATTGGCCTATTCCACATGAAATCCATGCCTCAAAACTGGGGAGGCATGGATTTGATGGATGGACCACTCAGTGGATAAGGAATTGGCTGGATGACCATATACAGAGAGGTACTGTCAATAGTTTGACCAAAGGGAGACAGCAAGTGGTGTTTCTCAATATTGGGGTAGGTGCTGCTTGAGCATCTTTGTCAGTGACATGGACAGTGGGATTGAGGGACCCTCAGCACAATGACACCAAGCTGCGTGTTTTGATTGATGCACTGGAGGGAAGGGATGGCATTCAGAGGGACCTTGTCAGGTCTGAAGCCTCTCACAGACTCGAGAGGTGGGCCTGTGAGAACAAGTACAGCTACAGGCTGGGCAGAGAACAGCTTGAGAGCAGCCCTGAGGAGGACTTGGGGGTGTTGGTTGATGAGAAGCTCAATATGAGCCGGCAGTGGCCGCTTGCAGCCCAAGAAGCCAACCGCGTGCTGGGCTGCATCAAAAGAAGCACGTCCAGCAGGTTGAATGAGGTGATTCTCCTCTCTATTTCACTGTCGTGAGACCCCACCTGTAGTACCACGTCCAGATTTGGGGCCTTTAACACAAGGAGGATATAGAGCTGTAGGAAGAGATATAGAGGAGGCTACGAAGATGCAGAGAGGGCTGGAGAACCTCTCCTATGAAGACTGGCTGAGAGAGGTGGGGTTGTTCAGCCTGCACAAGGATTTGGGGAGACATTAGAGCAGCCTTCCAGTACCTAAAGGGACTTCATATAAGCACACTTTGGGACAGGACCGGAATGAATGGCTTCAAGCTGCCTGAGAGATTTAGATCAGATACTAGGGAAAATTTCTTCACT
Source organism: Psilopsiagon aymara (assembly GCA_024733675.1). Taxonomy (NCBI): domain Eukaryota; kingdom Metazoa; phylum Chordata; class Aves; order Psittaciformes; family Psittacidae; genus Psilopsiagon; species Psilopsiagon aymara. The sequence goes on along the minus strand of JANRGW010014620.1, from coordinate 34,580 downwards.
GTGAGGGTGTTGAGACATTGGGACCTGAGGCCCAGAGAAGCTGTGGCTGTCCCATCCCTCGCAGTGTTCAAGGCCAGATTGGATGGAGCTTTGAACAACTTGGGTCTAGTGGAAGGTGCTACTGCCTGTGGGGGGAGGGCTGGAACTAGATAACTTTTAAGGTCCCCTCCAACCCAAACCATTTTATGATGAACCAATGATTTTAGGTGAGGCCTACAACTGACTCAATAAACTTCTTTCTTACTATAATTTTCACATAAATATATTTTGCCTTATATCCTTGTCATTCTTTTTATTGCTTACTGTAAGACTTTGAACAGATACTGAAATACTAGTAGCAAGCTTTCATATAAGAGCTCAGGAAACAGGGTTATACTTCAGTACACTGAATGACAGTGGATAACCCACAAGACGTTTTTACTGCCTCCAGGCTGTTTTATCAAAAAAAAAAAAAAACAACAAACAAAAAAACCAACAAACAAACAAACAAACGCAATGAAATCACAACACTTAAGCTCTTAATTTCTTCATTTACAGAAGGGTTGGAAATAAATACCATAAAAATTGCTTACTTCAGAGATATTTCAGGCACCCTGTGGCAACCATCCTCCATTTTATATACTGAAAACAGTGTAAACAGTGAATTATTTCTTTAAATAATTCCAGAAGAGTATTGCAGGAGCCAGATTACTTATGCTTGCCTTTAAACATACACTCACGTTCAGTTAGAAAGCCATTTAGCTAAAAAGACTTTAGACTGATTAAGATTATCCATACCAGAGACACATATGATGCAGAAACAGATCCCATCCTGCAGCACTAAAATCTATCCTGTAAACCAAGAAAAATTTAAAGGCAATAAGATTATCTGGTTTTTTCTCTTTTGGAAGATGAGGAGTTCTGAAACAGACCAAGAAAGTGCAACTGCATGGACAATCAGTATCACTGTCCTGAGTGAAGAAGGTTTTGCCTGAATGAGGATATGCAGAGTATTTTTATTAAGTATTGGGGAGCATATAGAGATGCATATAATTACTTAAACCACAACAATAACAAAGACATTTTACTGTCAGTGGTGACTGGCAAGATTCTTATTCAATCACAATGTACTACATAGGTGAGAAATTCATGCCTTATAGTATGCTAGATTTGAAAAGAGTAACATATGATCTTGACTGAGGAAATAAAAGATTGACAAAGATAAACACAGCTGGCAAAATATTTATTGCTAAGTAGCATACCTTTTGAAATCAAATAGACATTTCACACAAAGTAGGAAGGTCCGCAGATCACAAACAGTTTAGTTAATCTTGGACTCCCACAGTGGAACAGGGAAGGACAAGAGCAGAGGACCAAGGAGACACAACAATTCAGAGACCATTCTCAAGAAAGAGAGCATCTTATTTTCCCTGGAAGCAGATGCTGTCACCATGCCTCCCTGTTTCTCGTTACTTCAGCATCTGAACAAAACCCAGATGTTTGGAGTGAAGAAACAATCTCTGCTGCATGGACTGTCTCACTGACAAAAACCTGACAAGCTTTGGGAGCCACACTGGTCTTGGATGGACAAGTCAAAGATGTTAACTATGACACACTACTTTAAGCGCATGAGACTGACCTAATTGAGGATTTATTACCTCTTTCTACCAATGCTGTCACAGCTGCTGGCAACCACAGTTCTTCAAAGCAGGAAGAGGACAGCTTATGACACATTTTCAGTGAGCACACAAGATTCTCATTTGCTTTCAGCATGCCTCAAAATAACCTGTATTTGGTGTACTGCAGGGGCATGCAGTTTTGCAAGCGTTCTGCCAAGGGATATGGGTACACTTAAAACAATGAAATGGAAAAGGCACTTTTATAAGCCCCTGACTGGCGAACTCACTATATGAATCATATTTTAATATTGACATTTTCATTGTTTTGCCAGCATATCTGCAGTTCTATTAAAGATATTTCTAATTATCTTAAAACTGAAATAAATGCCTAGAGGCTAGCAAAATTAAAATTGTTCATTACTTACAGTCCCGTAACAGAACTTTTGGACAAGACTGTTATAGAAACACATTCATACCTGCACAGGTGGAGATAAATCAGACCTGCTGAATTTTGTTGTTGATTGCTGTTCCTTGGGGAAGCTGGTCAAAGAAGGGTGTCTCCAAGGCATCAATGAAGATTGCAAATTTGGCTTCAGTATTTTTAAATAAACTATTTCAAAATTATTTCTCTCACTTTTGTGGATACAGCTGCAAAAACTCTCATCCTATAAGTGTTCTGAGTGCAAAGTACAGTTTTGCAACAAAATAAACATAGCTAAATTTAGAAAAACTGCCTGGGATTCAAAAATCTCCATTTACAGTAGTGCAGTTAGTGCAGAAAAAAACAGTGGGGCCAAGTTTGATCTCACCAGTCAAAAACTGACATAATGCATGTGTGTGAGATGAGGGATGTTTCTCAATTTTTGCAACTGCAAGGAGTCACAAGACATCAAGATGCCTGTTTCTCAAAACATAAGCCTTAGCATGTGAGCACTGAAAAATTTTTCTACAACGGGAATTATAGATAATATTGTCATTAAGCAGAAACAATTACATCTACAACACCATCACAAGGCCTAGCTGTTCCAGATCAGTAATCTGATTGTGATTTTTAATTACCTTTACACCCAATATTCCTCATAAAAGTAGCAAGACATAGCACCACTGTCCACTGTTTGTCCCAAGCAATTAGAATTTTAGAGTGATGGATGTTGGAAGGGACTGCACCAGGTTAAGTTGTCCAACCTACCAACAACACTACCACATTAGGGCCAACTCAACATTAGATCAAAGTCAAAAGCTACAAGTTGAGATGTACTGCTTTTCATGAACTACGGAGATACATGTTTCCGTGCCTCCAATCTAGAAAAATTTTCTAGTCAATGCAATTGCTGTTTGAGATACAATTTTTCCAAGTTTTACTAAGGCAGCTGAATAATCACACATTGATTCAATCTTTCATTAATTCATGGTAAACAATGCTTCATCTTACAGTAATTCCAGTATCCTTTCCTGACACAAAACCAAAAGTACCAGGAAGATCCCTTTTGAGAATCAAGATGGCTTATATCAATGGGTGGAAATAAAAATAGAGAAATCACTATTTAATTGGAAATTATTTCTATTATTTCTATTTTACAGAAGACAACAAATACATTCACACAAGTAGATCCAGTGTTAACAGACTTGCAAATTATTGTTTTCTATAAAACAAGGTTGCTTTGCAGAACAGTAAAGGTTAGGAGGATTAAATTGTTACTATACTTCTGCTAGTAATTCTACTAGCAAAACCATGCACAGCAGAAAACTACCTGTCTAGGAGACACAGCTTCCTGGACCACTTACCCTGACCTCACAAACCACACTTAGGGATCCACCAGCATGTCTCAGAACAGCAACAATCTGTATCTCATGCACTGTCACAATTCTTTACCAACCTACTTTTCTCCAAGTGATATTTGTGCTAACTTGCTGAGTGGAAGTGAGCAGCTGTGCCAAGCTACACACGGAGGTCTAGTTAACCCTGAGAAAGCTGTTGTTAGTGGTAACATAAAGAATACAAGTTGACTCAATCTAGGAATTAAAAAAAAAAAAAAAATTAAAAAACCCCAAACAAGTAAAACAAACCAAAAAGAAACAAACAGCAAAACCCACACCACAAAAACCCAAGCTTCAGCCATTTCAAAGATTTCCACTGCTACTACAGAACTGACAACTTTAGAGAGGACTGGACATACCTACATCACATCAGGAGGCCAATTAACACCACAAACAATGTGACATGAGCACTCAGGATAAAAACAGAGGCTGCAAATCCATTAAAAAACTATTTAGATCTGGTGCCTTCATCCTTTGCTCCTATGCAACACCCTTCCTTTTGACCCTTTCTTCCCCCCCTCTCTGTTCTTAAAAGAGTTACCAATCAGCACAGGGATCCCAGAGAGTGACAGCTCCAAATGGTCAGAGCTTTTTCAGGTTTATTATTGTTAGCCACAACAAAAGTGCTCAGACCTCAGCTTGCTTTCTTACACAGCAGCACAAAAGAGACTGATGATGGGAAAGAAGACTCTGGAAAAATTGGGAAACAAATGACTAAGAGAGTAAGAACATTTAAGTGACAGAATGTACCAGTTTAATCAGTAGTCAAATTTGTAATGAAAAACATGAAACCCAGTCACAAACACACTGAACTACATCAGAGTGTATACCACCATTTCTAGGAAGGCCACATTTGAACTAAATTAAATATGTCATTAATTTTTATGATGACCCTTATCTCTTCTTCCCTACTGCTTACACGTAATCCCTTTTCCCTTCTCTACTTCATCACACCCACAACCTTTATTTGGTATTTAAATACTTTAGGGAGGGACATATCTCATTTTATTTGCACAGTACTTAAGAAATATGCCACTATATCTTACAGGGACCATGGGTGTGTATAAAATGCTGGTGTCACCCAACACCCCCACTTCTATGAGCAAAAAGTGATTGGCTAAATATTGCATTAAGTAGATGCTGACTCACGCAGATAACCTGTTAACTGTTTAGTATGAGGAAGACAGTAGTGATACAGATACTGAGGTGAGCGTGGCTAACAAGCACTAGAGAAAGCAAAGATGTTTGGCAGAATATCTAACTGTATACAGACTTGTGAATCTTCATCAAACAAGTCCCAAGATGAGTCACCCATCTGAATGGCTCCAAGACTGTCAGAGTGTGCACTCCTGTCCTAATATACAAATTACCTGAGATTCAAGTCCTCCTGGACAACATTTAAATATAGCTTTTCAACAGCCCAGATGAACAAGCTATTACTTATATCCCACTAATAAGAACATGGTGGTATATTTCTCTCCATTTAAAGATTAGGTAGACAGAGACACCACCAATATAACTCCTGTGTCAGGCACTTTTTTGTCAGTTATGTCACAGTTCATGCATAAAATTGGATCATAGAGCTGTTTCAGATTATTTAAGTATAGAAGGCTATAGACACATGCTTCAGCAGAAACATAGGTGCAGACAGAATTCAGACTGCAAATTTAATGGAGTCTGTGAATGTTTGTGGCACTTTAAATACACAAATTTGTCTATAGCCTTTTACTGCTATTGGCTACTCCAGGGCATTCTGGAACACAGTTCGAGCTGCTAACCAGCTGAGAGTTTACGACAGCATCACAGAATAGTTAGGGCTGGAAGAGACCTTAAAGAACATCTTGTTCCAACCCTGCTGCTATGGGTAGGAACACTAGACCAGGTTGCTCAAAACCCCATCCAGCCTGGTCTTAAAACTGCCAAGGATGGGGCAGCCACAACTTCTTTAGGCAACCTGTGCCAGTGTCTCATCACCCACATACTAAAGAATTTCTTCCTAATATCTAATCTAAATCTACCCTCTTCCAATTTAGAACCATTCCCCCTTGCCCTATCCCTATACGCTCTTGTAAAAAGCCCCCTTCCAGACTTCTTGTTGGACCCCTTTTGGTATTGGAAGACTGCTATAAGGTCTCCCCAGAGCCTATTTGAATTCATCAAATTATGCATACAATACTAATTGTTAGAACAAATAACCACTTCGTAGTTGTCTGAAATAGGTCAGAAAATAGCTAGTAGGAGGTAGATGAATCTTTTACATTTTCAATTTTTCAGAAACATGATTTTATAGCATAATGGAGATTTCCATTTTTTTTTTCCCCCAAAAATAGCATAAACTAACAGCAAATAGTTGCTATAATTGTATACAGATCTTACTCTACCAGCCAAGTCATTGTTAGGGCATGCAAATTCCTGAGTTCCCTTTCCTTCCAAGGCAGAGTTGAGCAGCGCAAGTTGAGCAACACTTAAATCTATTATCATATGCCATTTTTCCACACACACATGTACAGGCATAAGTTTCCAGCTAACAACTGCTATTAAGAACCTTTTACTTCCTTCTGCATTTATTTTGCTCCTCACTGCTTTACCGAGTTGAATTAGGAAGTATCACTGAGCAGTTTAATTTCAGATACAATCAGCAATCTGAGAACTTGCTTGCAAAACTGCTAAACATTCATAGCTACAAATGAAATTAACCTCAGCTGTGCTCTCATATACAATTGATACAAAAATACTAGGGTGTTGTTGCTTGTTTTGAGTGCGTTTAGAGTAAAAGCTGTCAGATACTTTTTATAGCTTCAACTGCCAATTACTCTGTACATCAATTCGCTGTTATAACAGTATATCATTAACCCATATGCACATTATGAAGATCAATTCTTCAATGTCAATGTTTTCTTTAAACAATAACAAAGGAAAACACCAGGGAGAATAACACACTTCTACATTCAAAACAGGAATTAGTGGAATCAGCACTGATTTGAAGTAGGGATACAATCTCAAGGCACACATCCAGTATTAAAACTTTTTAATTTAGCTTTGCAACAACTGAACAGGTGTCTTACTGGAAGTTTCCTGTTTGAATCAACATTAAATTCATAACCAACCACAACAGCTACTACAGCTAAACATATACAACAACAAACCAAAACGTATTTTTACTCTATTACACTTCACACAGGCATGCACCATCTGCCACAGAGGTGTGATCCACTTCTCCATGACATTATTACATTACACTTGAAAAAACTAAACTAACTGCTGCTTAGTCTCATGGTCTGAACCAATTTCTAAACACTAAAACTTGGCTTGCTGTCAGACCTCCTCATTACCAGTCTGAGAGTCAATAGGAAGGAGCCACTAGATTGTTACTTTCCTCCATATAATTTAAAGCTACCCAAACCCTGTTGCAATCCAGTTTACATTCTGCAAATACTGGTCTAGAAGTGATTTGTTTCGCAGATGGAATGGAACTATAAAATCCCCCTGGACATTTACTATGTAACAGGACAACAATCCTGTTCTAACACACATAAACAACCCAGGACCAAGCCACCACAAGCCACCTGAACTAAAAAAAGGCAAACAGGCCATTAAGGTAATAAGGATTTCTATCATTTGAAGTCAAAGAGCTGTACAGTAATTTATCCCCAGCTCACAAGAAAATTTAAGGAAATTAATATGCTGAATGCAGCTGATTTGAAATTAGTCTTATCTTTTCCTGCCTAAGAAAAAAGTCCTCTGCAGACTTAATTTGAAATAACCAATGCAGAGATACCTTCTGAGTCTGGAAAAACAAGAATACGATTGTTATTTAAAACCCTGGACAGAAGACGGCAGTGTCTTCTGGATATAAATTTACTGTGTTCCCTCTGATAAGTTATAATGAAGGTTGTTTTGCCTCAACTCTGAACGGCTTTTATTATACTTTATCTAAATCAACACAGTGTAAGTGAAACAACCATTTGTGTGTAGTCTGCAAATCACCTGTAGGTTTCTCTGCATTCACAATTTCTCCTTCTTTGAAGGGCTGTCTTGCAGAAATACATTGCCTGGAGGAATCTGCCCTTCACACGTTAATACAAGAGCTACTAAATTGCATGTTCCAAATGTGTTTCGAAAATCATATTTATGCATCTCCCAAAATCCTTTTACTGCAGTTTCCCAGCCCAGTCCAGTTCACAGTATCTTCCAGTAATATGTGAAATGCATTATTAGCTCTGATAGCCAAACAATGCAGGTTTGGGGTTTTTTTGGTTTCTAGATACAGCTCCTTCTGAGTTTGGGTGTGAGCCCTAACAAACTGACATCTGTTTCATCTAATAAATTGTTGTCTCAAACAAACCAATATAAGATCTGGACAAAACAAGTCTGTATTTAAAGTTTTCACAGCAATAAAGCAAATTACCTGTTTGCCTGAAGATTACGGAATTCTAAATTCTTAAAGCAAAACAGACATTCATTAAACAGCATTTCTTGAGATCTCTATGCAACATTCTGTCTAGACATAAGAAACCAGGAAAAAAAAAATTAACATGTCAGTCATCTTTATTAACAACTGAAAAAGCAGTAATTTTTTTTCTCTAATAAGGAAAAATCTCAATAATAAAGATCAGTAGTGAGATTAATAGACTAATTCCATTCAAGATGGCAGCTTTCATTTAAATTCCATTAAGGGATCAGAACTGAAACAGGCTGCTAATGTCATGCATAAAATCATTCAACACAGTTTCAACGCATGCACTCTGTGACAATGCAATGCACATAATCCTAGCCTTCCCATAAAACTATATGAATCGAGAAAAAAAAATGCATTTAAGTTAATAATTTTGCAGTGTTCACACCAGTAAGAGGCTGGGCCAAGAACTAATGCAAACAGCATGATCTATAAACACAGACCAGAATGAGTGCTAGCAGTAAGATAACACTAGCACTATTAGCTCCTGTTAAAAAGAAATATTCCCAACAGCTTAAATGAGACCTGGCAGGCCAGTATCTAAACCTAAAACAGCAAACACTGAGACAGAGCTTAACCAATTTATCTAACACCCACTAGTTTAAGACTAATGAGTCTTAAACTTAAATCTTGCTAGATGTAAAAATGCCTGGGTAATTGCTCTTTACAGTAACACTTATCTCTCTAATCTGTTACTGTTTGCTTTAAACACACACCTAAAGAAAACTACAACTGACATGCCTTAGAAGGTGGGAAATTTAAAATATAAGCCTTTACCCTCATTCAAAATTTTCTCTCATAAAGAGACACGGGAATAAAAAGAAAAATAAGAGAAAACATTAAAAAGGAGAAACAAAAAAACTGGTTGTTTTGCTAAAGTCTCCTATCAGCCCAAGGTTCCTTAGAGACCTGGTACAGTTCTACAGGTGATCCTTCCAATTAAAAAAATCCTCAGTAAAGGTGAGAGTCCCTAAAGGCTGCTCTCTTTTGTTTCCTCACCCATTCCACTGATTTCTTGTGCTGCTGTTGGTTAGTCCACTCTTCACCATCCTTCTGCTTCTTCCTCTTTTCCAATATTCCAATTCTTCTTGCCAGCCCCGAATTGTTTCCCCCACGTTTTTAACACTACAGTACCCCTGACCCTCTTCCATCTCATAGGAAAGCCCCTAATGACGAGCACTTCTGGGGTTTGCATATATAAATTCATAATGTATAAAACCAGAACTTAATTTCAAATACCAGCAACAATTACTCTTATCACCTGCTTTGATGACATCGGTGGAAGTCACCAGTATCATAGAATATTTTAGGTTGGAAAGGATCTTAAGATCATCTAGCTCCAACCCCCCTGCCATGGGCAGGGACCCTTCACACTAAACCATGTGCACCCAACCTGGCCTTGAACAATGCCAGGGATGGAGCATTTACTACTGCTTTGGGCAACCTGTTCCACTGCCTCAGCATCCTCACAGCAAAGAACTTCTGCCTTATATCTAACCTGACATTCCTCTGTTTAAGTTTGAACCTGTTACCCCTTGTCCTATCACTACAGTCTCTGATGAAAAGTCCCTCTCCAGCACCATTGTAGGCCCCCTTCAGATACCGAAAGGCTGCTATGAGGTCTCCACGCAGCCTTCTCTACTCCAGAATGAACAGCCACAACTTTCTCAGTCTCTCTTTGTATGGAGGTGCTCCAGTCCCATGATCATCCTCGTGGCCCTCCTCTGGACTTGTTCCAACAGTTCCATGTCATTGTTATGTTGACGACACCAGAACTGCACATAGTGCTCCAAGTGGGAACTCACAAGAGCAGAGTAGAGGGGCAGGATCACCTCCTTCAACCTGCTGGTCACGCTCCTTCTGATGCAGCCCAGCACACAGCCTGTAGCTGTGCCTGGGACTGCCCCAGGTGCAGGATCTTGCACTTTGCTTTTTTTAACTTCATGAGGTTGGCATTGGTCACCTCTCAAGCATGTCAAGGTCCCTCTGGATGGCATTCCTTCTCTCCACTGTATCAACTATACCACACAGCTTGGTGTCATCAGCAAACCTGCTGACGTGCACTTAATCCCACTGTCTGTGTCACTAACACAGATACTGACCAGCATCGGTCCCTACATCAACCCCTGAGGGACACCACTCATCACCGGTCTTCCAGTTGGGCACTGAAAAAACATGAATCCTTTAACGTTAAACCATATTTAATCAAGTTAATTACACAATTGTAATCCGTAATTTCCTGAGTGACCAAGAAGCAGAGAGAGCCACTTCTGTTTAATTCTCTTGGCAGTTCTCTACTCTGCTCTCATAAGACCCCACCTGCAGTACTGCATTCAGCTCTGGGCCCTCCACACAAGAAGGATGTGGAGCAGCTGTTGCAGCGAGCCCAGAGAAGGGCCACAAAGACAATCAGAGGGCTGGAGCACCTTTCCTGGGAACACAGGCTGAGAAAGTTGGGCTTGTCCAGCCTCCTCCAGGCTTTGGGGAGACCATAGAGCAGACTTCCAGTACATGGACACTGCTCACTACTATGACATTCTCCTGTTTTAGATTTGTCGCTTCCTAAGCATCTAGAAAGACATCCTTTAACTGACTTCCCTTTAAAACTGAAGTAGAAAAGGAATTTTTATCCAGATGATTTGGCTGAATAGTTTCCAAGTGCTCTTTTTAAAAACGAACAAATAAATGCTGCTGATTAAACTTTATATTTATTACATATAATCAAAATCAATTCATAGTCATTTATACTTTATCAAACACAAAGAGGTTTTAAATACGCAATTCATTATTTGGCACCTTTCACTGTCAGGTGCAACTCCAAATCCTTCTACACTGACTTCTACGAATATTGCATACATCATCTTCTTTAATGAATATTTTAGTATTAGCAGTACAAGACCATCTGCACATAAAAACTAGGTTTCCTGTGCTTATGGAGTTAGTCATCCTGCACACGACTGCAAGCTGATGGTCCAGAGCAAGCTACTTACGCTGCATCTTACCAGAAAGAATATCAATTAACAAGTTTGATTTTTTTTTTTTCAGTTTTCAAAAATAGCTTTAAATATTTACCTAACTTCATCAAAACAACACTATAACACTATTCTTTTCCCTCACTTTGCCTTTCCTAAATTACAGGCAGCTATTTAACCATCGTATTCATCATTCTTCCTGCCAAGGACCAGTGATACTAAGCAGACCACCCATAAACTTTTTTTTTCCCTCCAAACTGAATAACTAACAATTCCTTCTTTATAAAGATGCTTAGAATTACTTCCCAGTCTTTGATGAGCAGTATTTCCAATAAATTGTTTTTTTATCAGAATAAAGTTTGGGTTTTTTTCTTTCTGCATGTGTTTTATTAGCTGTTCCATTTTCCTCTCCTCTGAAACTGAGGTTCACTTTGAGTTACTCTCTTCAAAGAAAAATCTGTCATTTGTTTTTCCCTAAAATCAAGCTACTGATGATCTTTGAGGTGCCTTCCAACCCAAACCATTCTGTGATTCAGCAAAACTGTGAAATACACAGCCCTCTTCCTATAGTACCCCTTCCCTACAAATTTAAAACAACACATTCTTTCTACTTCTGTGTACAAGGCCTCTTGGGCTTGAACTTACTGTAGACTGGCTAGCTGCAAATTAGCCTGCTCCATTTTCTGTTCTTAGTGACAGCCAGTGTTTCTCATACTGATGTAGAGTTCAATAATACATCAGGCTGTGAAGCTCTCAGCACCATTGTTGTACAATCTTCCAGACACAGTAACAGTACTGGAAATCTGTACATCATATAAACTTGTGCAATTAAACTTGTAATTTTTTTACAATTTATCATTCATGTAAAAGAAAGTATTTTGGCAGAAAAACACTACAGCACATGCATTACAGCTCCCCACAGCTGCTTAAGACATCATTGGAAATAAACCATTTTACTAGGCATTTCTTTCTTGTCATCATTTATTCCCATTAACTGGAAAATATACTTTCCTATTATAACAGATACAGCGACACCATTAAGAAAAAAATTGAGGTGAGGGAAAGAGGGGAAAACCACAAAAAAAGAAAAGGAGGAAATAGTCAATGAGGTCTGTGAGTGACAAAGAACCCATGTCTGAAGGCTTCTGAACTGAAGGAATAAGCACAGACATTCTTGAACCAGCAAACTGCAGTGGCCACGACCTTCCAATACAACTGCCAAAGGAAGTTTGTTTGCATACACTAGTTAGTACTCTATCTCCACTGAAGAACGTAGCTGGAAAAGGAGAGGAAAGCAGAAGAGGAAGCCAGAATGCATATGCTATTTAAATAAGATAGAAATATTCTGTGCATACTTTTCTCCTGAAATCACCATTCATGTTTATGGCACCGTATAAAAAAATTTTTGCTAGCTGCTGAGTTGACAAAAGTGATTCAAGAACTGCTTATGCAATGCAAGATGGAGTTTCCAAATACCTAGCCTTTGCATAGAAGTAAACAAATTTGCCTAAATGCAGTCAGGATGAACACTGTTTTCCTTAGAATATCCAGGTTTGGTCATATGACAACCTGGAAGCTTATCATGCAAGCTCACCCCCGATAACCTAACCTTGTTTTAGACTGACTGTTAGCAGTGCACACATTTAAAGTTATAAACTAACTACCATCCTTCATAAGTCCTTAAACCAAAATAACACTCAAAAGAGCAGTCTAACGAATTTCAATACTGAAATGCCCATAGGTATGAGAGTCATTTTCATCTATCGAAACAGCTTGTCCATACCTCTTCTGCACTACAGGGAACACCACCCTGACAGAATGATGAGTTCCCAAAGTGTATTGCCAAGATAAAACATATCTTGTGCTGACTGGATTAACCTTCATAGGTTAATCCACCTTAGATACATTTGAGCAGGCACATCAAGCCAGAACTTGTTAATAGAACCAGTAAGGGGGAGATTTGGGCCAACATTTATTGCTACAAGGAGAAATGAATCAGCCAAGAGGGCTCATGAAGTAAATATGCAAATCAAAGCTTATATAAGAAGCTTGGAATATGTCCAAAACGCACTGAAATAGGAAGCACGAGAATAGTGAAGGGAATAGATATAGGGAGTCCTTTACAGCAGATACTGTTTTCTTTATTCAGATGGAAGTCTTGATGGCAAGACAATGAAATAGGATTTTCCTTAACTGACTCTAATTACAGACAGCTTCAAAGCAGCATCCTTTAAGCATGGTCAGAAGATCAAACACGCCCCATTGTAAAAGAAGCTGCAAACACCCTGTACAAGTGAAGATTTCAGGGACTTGTCAAATTCACCTATTAGAGTATGGATTACAAAAAAAACAAAAAAAAAAACACCAAAAAAACCACCTTGTAAATTATTAGTTTTAGTATTTTACATTTGGCCTTAAATTTCTGTCATATATTTCAGCTATACACAAGGATTCATTTATGGTCTGTATCTTCACCATGTATCTCAGTAACTACATCAATACACTACCTTCATGGTTGATCTATGCATTCAGCAGGGTGCTCATTGCCAATTTAGCAGCTTGACAAATTATAGCACCTTTTCCAGAAACTTTGTGAAGGTGAAAACACACTCAACCGGCATTAAGAAGCCTCTATCCAAGAGGATCACAAAACATCAAGAACACTTACTAGGTCTCTTGTGATACCTACCATAAATACTTCATCGTCACACGATTTACAACTCAACTATTCAAGTTGCAGGCAAAACCTATCACAAAGCCAGCATTTGCTTCCTCATCCTGTTCTTTTTAGCTAGTAGAGATTTTCTTCACCCAATAAAGACTCATTATTCAAGTCTGATAATGAACCAACAGTTACAACTGAAGAAAGGACATAAGAGCAAACTACCGCAAAGCAACAAAATGCCCTTTAGATTACCCATTCCATTTGAATTCTCTTAGTAAGACTTAATATGCATTTCAATGTGAAAACAAGCAGATTAAAAAAGAAACTACAATTATAAAACAAGATTCTAATCCAACATAAAATTACTCTCAACACTCAAACATGTTTATCAGCCTATTCTCTTATACATAATAGGGAATGTTACTGAACAATATGAATAGCATAACAAGAAAAGAACCTTTTCTAAATCCAAGCTGTGCACTGTTGCCTGAACTCCCTGCTTTGTTATTGTTAGCTTGGCAGTAAATAAGGCAGTAATAGCTTATTAAAAGTCTCAGCCTATCCACGTGATAAAATTGTGACAATTTCTTCACAGTATCACTCACTAGTCAGAGAACTGTGCAAGAAATCTCTGAAGTTTGAAAGAAAATGGTTCAATTCTCTCTAGCCAAGGACTTACAGAAACAATAATTCTGAATCCCTCACACAGAGTATCAAATACTGTTAATAAATATAATTAGAATTTTCCCCTATCTCAAAAAAACCCCAAAAAAACGCTTTTTAAATATCTTGCCTTTCCTCTTTACTTATCTTTTTTATTAAAACCCACTCTTTCCCCACAAACCCATTTTAAAGCATAAATTCCAGTACCTGTACTCTCTTTTCATAATGGTTCCTAATTTAAATCTCGTAAGACACACGCATTTCAAAGCACATTATTTCTACAATACTATTAAGCATTTAAAACAGTATTTCTGCTACTGTTTCCATCTCAGAAGTCAAACATCTTCTGTGGACACTTACAAATATTCATGAGTGTATTCTACCTACATGCTTGAAGCAAGAGATGAAGATAGCTAAGTGAAAAATGTATTTGCTCAACAGTCCTATAGGACGAAGACAGTATATTAAGATGAGGCTTATCCTACTGGAGATCCTACTGCAGTATATCAAGATCAAAACCTACCGTGATTTACTTAAGATTTCTGCAATTAGGAAAACCAAGAAAAAAGCCACATCATTCTTGTTATATTTTCCCTACAATTCCCACTGAGGACCTATGGGCATCTGCTGTTGAATTATGGGATTAAAAATAAACTTAAACAAAAAAAGACCCTTCAGTTTCAACTGCCCCAAAACATACCACTAACAAGGACACAAAGGTAACATACCCTAACAATGACAAAAAACAGAACATGCCTGCAACTTAAAAAAAAAACAAAACAAAACCTAAACAAACAAAGCCAACCTCCCCAGCAAAATGAAAACAACAAAACCCACCAAATATTAACCTTTGTCTAAATAGGATTATATATGTTACATCTAAATAACTACTTAAATAGCATTAAAGGTAGCTTACCCAGGGCATAAGTATTTATTAGAAACTGGTTCTATTTTTTGTATAGAAATTATTAAAATAAATATGAATTAACCTGAAATGAATGAAATTAATTAACCTGAATATATTATGAGAAAATGGGTTACTACCTTGTATACATTATGCAGCATTTAAAGTAAACAAGTTATGCAGAAATTTACAGCAGAAGCAATGAAAGCCAGTTTGCCTATATCTAAGTGGTCACACAGAGCCATATTAACACAACAAAAATGCAGAGAGACCATGTCGGCATAGCAAATATCCCCACTGCTTCTTGAGAGAAAGCAACCACAACTCAGAGTTTTCACATACCTTCTCTACAAGCTACTGGAATACAAATTCAGTAGTTAAAATAAAAGTCTGACATTCTTACATGTGAAGGTGAGAGAAGATATTATTGAAAGACTGTAGGGTATCTGAAAGTGCACCTAAACACTTCTTTCTCCTGATCTTCAATATATCTGGTCACCTACCCGAACTATTCCACCACTGCAAATTCAGAGCATAGGAGTCTGGATCAGCTTCTCAACTTGGGACCACACATTCACCAGCGTGCAGAACAGAGTTTATTAAACCATCCAGATGGATCTGTGAAAAAGAATTCAGAAGTGTTTTCAAGATGACAGGTATAAGGGGATAAGGGGCCTTGCACAAAACCTAAGACAGTTTCAAATCCATGTATTAACTTTGTTTTACACTAGAATTAAACATAGAAGACACGGAAATTGTAATGTGTAACTTACCACCATTCTACAATTCTACAACCACCGGTCTACAATTACTCATTTTTGCCGTCTGCCAAATCTCAAAGGCAAACAGAGAAAGCAGTATGCCAAAACAAAAAAAAAAAAAAGGTAGAACCAATTATCATCTCCTCCTTCTACAACAGTCACACCAAAACAAATGCATTGCTAGCAAGCATTGCTTCAAAACAGCTCCCTTTCTGTTACTTGCATGAATGGAGTTTTAATGCAATTATCAGGTTAACAAAATGTAACCAAACCCAACAAGAAATTGTGTGTGGGACCTCAACTGGATGACTTACTCTTAAAGCACTGCTGCCCTAGTGAGTCTCAAGCCCATTCTCTGAAAGAGAATCTATACCACCCATATTTTCACCAATACTCCCACAGCCCTCATGGAGAAATACAACTCCTTGCAACAGATGAGGCTTTAAAGAAGCTAATTGGATCTGCCAGTTGCCTTTGATTTAGCTTAACATGGGTTTTACTGAAAGTCTGTAGCCACAGCTATTGGCAAGAGTGAACAGTTGCTTACAACTAGTTGGATCTATTTCTGAGAAGCTTACTCTGCCTGGTGTGCTTTTGTGGAGTACCACCATATATTCTATATGTTGAGGATAGAAGGTTTTATTACATGGTCATGGCTAGCAGGTGAGAATAATGCAGTAAGTCTAAGATGTACACAGAACACACCCATGCTGTACCTCATCTTGACATCTGCTTAAGCCAGTTCAAATAACATGCCTAAATCATGGGAAAGGAATACAAATTGCAGAAGAATGGTTCTATCATCTGCTTTCAAAACAACAAATACATCCCCCCCAAAAAAGCAAAAATAATAATAATAAAAAAATCTAATATATTAAGGTTCCTAACTGGTAACTACAATCTTTCCTGAAAGAAAGATTCTCAGGAGATCAGATACTGATTAGCATACTCTTTTCAAAAAGCATTCAGTATACAGTTGCAAAACTGATTTTTATGATTCCTAACATTTCTAAGACAAAGAGCAGCAACAGAATTGTCATTAAAATAACTGTTTCTGTCACTTCCAGAACACTCAGTGAGATTTAACAAATTCTAAAGCCTCCAATTGTTTAACACATCTCAGCTACCTTTTCCAGAACACTGTTGGTATCAGGCCAATGGTGCCACCACCAGCACAGAGAAACCTCTGAAGGATGCCAGGGTTGATGACTGTACTGCTACTTACCTGGCTTGCTTGGGAATAAAAAATTTGGATTGCTATCCCTTACAGTAGCAGCTCTGGAACTTTCATCTTGAAATTTCCCCACTGCTTTCCCAACTACAGCCAAAATTTTTGCATAACTGAAAATACTAACAAAATTATCATATTAAATCAGGTTTATATCTGGCCAGCAACTCTCTTCAAACACACCTCATTTAGGAACTGCTGCTCAATGATGTCAAGACTGAAATAGCTTTCTTAGCTCTTCTGAAGAGCTGAATGACTTCCCTCACCATTCTCTTGCAATTTTCCACAGGTTAACTTTCAGTTCAATTTAAAATAGCATCCTTATAGATAGACAGTGGACTGTTTAACACGCTGACTCCTCCAGGTGGCATGTTCAAGTTTGTGACTACCTCTGTCGAGCCTTGAATTCCACAGTAGCCTCCACTATCACTTCAATCACCAACACTTCCCCTGTATCCCAGGTAGCAAGAAAAATAATGCAGTAACTGTAGGGCTATCTAAACAGTGGACAATTGCATAGATCATTACGCAAAAGGTTATTATCTAAGGACAGGAAGACTGAAACACTTCTTCACCCAGTGTTCTTTCTCCCTGATGACAAATAAGATGTTGTTACAGAAGTTCAAAAGATAGGTATCAGTTTAACTCCTGGCAACTGCAACATATTTCTCATGACCATTAAACACCTTCTTGTTCCTAAGTCAAGAATTCAAGATTTCTTCTCTTTTTTTTTTTCCTTTAATTAAAAAAATTACTACCCTGGCATACATGCTGTAAGTGCTCAGTGCTAAGCTAGACCCCAAAAGTTAAGAGTTTGAGAGAAACAGGAAAATAACCATTTAAAACGTGTTTATAAGAGCTTTCAGCCTGGGACTTGTACCCCTAATGCAAGTTTTCCCTACCACATGATAACTTAGAAACTAAGAAGAACTAAGGCTATGGTCTCTTCTAGCTTTTTCATTATCACATACTCCTAATTTTTAATTAAAACATATGCTACCTAATTAACACCAAGAATCCATTCCAACTCAAACCCCTGATCACTATATAAAAAAACACTCAAGTTAGTTATATGTGAGTTATAAACTCATTTCCAGAAGAGTTATGAGCAACCAGGACTTTTCAGAATGAGACAGATTTATGCTGTTGAATGCACAAAATCATCCCTTGCAGACAGCATCTGACAGAGGACAATTATTATTTGTGCTGTAAAGACCATTATAAAAACAACAAAATACCCCAAAAAATTCCAATCAAAACCACAACAAACTAGGGGAAAAAACCATAAGAAACGTAACTTTACAAACAGAAAATGTGAATGCAAATCATAGTTTTTCAATCACATGCTCCCCCAGAGAGGGAGGGATGAATCCAGACATGAAGTTGTGCCAAAAAGGGATACACATGCCCTTAGGTTCAGAGTAGATTGCAATTTACCACTCTAGATTCTTATTACAGATAGACTCTCACAAATGATGTACACATGAAGGAAACATGAAAAAATTGTTTCATACGGTGAAATTTCAGTCCCAGAGAATTTACAATCACTACACTAGTTCCTGCCAAATACGAAGATCATCACCATTCAGAAACTACTTTAAGAATTTGTTATCTCCAAATCCCACTTAGCATAATCTTTGTACTTCATAATTTGGAAGAAAAACTAACACATAAGATATCAAATATAACATTCAAAATTATTTGGGACTTAATATATTCTGCTGAGCTTTATTTCCATCATCGCATCCTTGGAAAAGAAATTATCTTCCAGCAATCACTATTATCTCTGATGTGCTACATGAAGTACTTATCAATCAACCAGAAGATACGTAGTTATTCTGTGGTTTAAAGATCAGGGCATACAAACAGACTACAGGAATAAAAAATAGCTTATCCGCTTAAGGATGTTTTCAAATCTATTTGACACGCTACTATTCCAGTAAGCAGGCAATGTCCAACAAAGCTCTCTTGCAGAAGTAATTACTGCTAATTACTTCTAATGCTAATTGTTGGAGTGTCTGAAGGAAAAAGCCCATACAACTCAACTTACATTTTTTTCATGTAATGGCTCTAAGAAATTCACTGCAAGGAACACAATTTAAACCCTTATATCAGGAAATTACCTCTATTTGGGACAATATGAACTGGGATACTTCTCCCCCCTTCTATTAGATAGGGGACAAAAAACCTCACTAGTGCTTTTCCACATCACTCCAGTCTAGGCTCTTCAGAGAAGCAGATATTAGCCGAGAATCAGAGAGTCTTAAAAAGCTAGTGCCAACACGAAGAAATGTGGTTTTGCTTACTTCAATTACCCATCAATCCACCCCCTCCTCATTATATGGGCTGGGCCCTTCTGGGAGAGAGGAGAGACCAGATGCTCTGTCTCCGGCACTTCATGAGTGCAGGACAGCCAAGTGAGAGCCAAGTGAGACTATTATACGCAGCCGACACCAGAGGGGACAACAACTTCACACCCAGGTGGCAAATTTCCAAGATTTTAGAACAATGAAAAGAAATGCCTCCTGTTCTTGTATCTGCTTCCCCCTATATTACATTGCACTTTTAATCCATCCATAAATTAAGGCGGCTCTTCATTGCCCATCTGAAATGAAGAAGTAAAATTCAGTAATGGCTTCTTCGCACAGTATCAGTGACAGACATTTCTGAGTCCATCATTCTACCAGTGATAATACATAACATACAAACTTGTTTACCAATCATACTGACTGCCCATCACCTCTCAGTTCTCCATTCACACTAGCCTCGGGATCTAATGTGCCAGCAGGGTATCCCACATTCAAATACTGTTGATCTACGCATTCTACCAAGAGATCCCTCTAAGACTATGAAAAACAAAGCTACCAGAAATCCCTAAGAGCTCAAGAAGCTAGGTATAGAAGTCTCAAGAGCAAGTGCTCTGCAAGGTAGCCTTCAGGAGAAAAGGACTTCATTACTTCTTCTCCTTTTCCAATTTCAGCTTTTACCACAGTTAGCTATTTCTCTCTCCTGCAGCAACTAGGAACCATTTTGACAGACAGGCATAAAATTCCAGCCTACTAGTCTAGAAGTCAACCTGCATATGCCAAAAAAAAGCACGAAAGGTAGGAGATGATACCCTTTAAATTTGCCAGGAGGGAGACACAGCTGGGTTAGTATTCCAGTTTTTAACTGTCCTTCTGACTATTTAAGGAAGAATAATTCAGGACCTGATCAATCACGATGAAGAGCAACATTTACATTTACTGTGACCAAGTGAAAGACTATTTAAAAGCAGCAATTGTGACTTAAAAGGCAAGTCAATTCTCACTGTGTTTAATTCAAACTAGAGACTGCTAAACAAAGAGTAAGCCCTGCTTTTTCACTCAAACCTGCCTTTGACTAAATCTAGGGTTCACACAACCACACCATGAGTGTCCAATAGCAACTGACCTGCAAGATACCAGGAAGAATATCTTTCTAATTAGATCAGCTTGCTCATCAACTCACTGACCTTCAGTTTCAAATCTTCATACATAACAAAAAGGATCCAGACACAGGAAGGAAAAGGAAACATGTCTATAGGAAACATCTCCTATGTCAGAGGAGATGCAGCAGAATGTAAGACTACACATTCTGTCACTGGCTTTCTTTACTCCTTTAAAGTGATTACTTATTTACTATTTATTACTATTTTTTATTACTGACACATGTTTTAATGCTCACAACAGCAGGTGCTGGTAGCAAAATTCATTCATGGAGGTCTCATTTAACAATTTACACTGCCTTGTATTCCTAGTTTTGATGGGGTTTTATCTGAAAAGAGTGAACCAGTGAAGACAAGAAGCTTAGGGAGTAGCAATGGGGGAATAATTCAAAAAGGAAAAATTAACCATGCCAAATATTTCGAGGCAACCAAGAAGCAGTTAAGACAGTCAGATCAATAAATAGTTATGGTCCAGACAGTGACTATGTCAGCAGCTCATGTTCCACACTCAGAGTTAAGAAGTGAAAAAACTATTTACAAGATGTGGTCTTCATAAGTGTAAGGCACCCTTGCTCAGCAAATGCTGTGCCTGTTTTTGCAACAAAAAAGTCAATTATTTCCCTACAAAGTAATGCTTTACATTTATAAAAGGCTTGAGGGAATGAAAGTAAAGTATACAAAACAGAAAGTCCCCCCAACATGCTAAGTTAAAATCTAATTACACTTACTTTCTTTAAAAAAAAAAAAACTCCTCTTAAATTCCAAAGTGACCAAGAAGCTACCTTGTCAAGAAGTGCTCGTGATAAAGCAAGTAAGTCCTGATAGGAAGAAATTGAAATAGTGCTTTTTAAAAAAAAAAAATATTCCATGACGCTATCTTCTGGTCTGCTCCCAGGTCAATATTATCGATGTCTTGGAAGCCTAAGGAGAACAAGTACTTTCAGGAAGAAACCACAAGAGACAATTAAATAAAGCATAACAGCCAATATGCTTTTAAAAGTCACAACAATTTTATGTCATGGTTAATTAAATCACGCAGAGTAGAATTAAGTGGCAAAGTACCTAAAAAAAATAAAAATCAAGACAACTCTAACAAAAGAGATACTGGGTAAATCCATGCACTTGGTTCTACAGTGCTATAAACAGCACAGAAGTATGTTAGCAGGAAATTTGTAGTGAACTCCAAAGAAGACAAAAAAAAAAAAAAAAAAAATCAGTAGACTCCATAGACTTGCTTGTCTATTAAAGCCAGAATGGCAAGAGTTTTGGTGAGAGTTTAAGTTGGTCAAAGAGTTAAAACGGACAATATACTGTAACTGCAATTTGCCATCACTTCTAGATTCTGAACAGTGAAAGAAAGCCTTGTGAAGATTAGGTTTCATAGAACTGCAGTAACATTATGGTAGTCCAACCACATCATCATGTCCAACCATAATAAAAGATATTTCCAAGTCCATTTGAAAAATTTAATTCCTCTTACCAATGATGGTGAGGACTGAACAGGGAATAAGCTTTTAACTTGATATTTCACACTAAGAATGCCAGCAAATCAGACTTTAGAGAAATAACAGATACCTCTAAGGTGGCAAGACAGAGGTGAACACCTACAGATACTTGCTATGGTGCACTAGAAGTACATTTCAGAAATACAGAAGGAAAATACAGACCTGATAGAACATTTGCCTGCACTACTATTTCTGGTACTTCCTACAGTTCAATAGCTACAGAACAGTGCTGTAGCCACTGATACCTGGGAAAGAAATAGAAACATAGGAATGAATTGTGCTTGAGCAGGTCAGATCTCCCATCAGCTAGCAGGACCATTGACCTTCATGAAACAGAATTTGGTGACTAGAATGAAGACAAACATCACATTTCACAGAAGAACAAAGGCTGAAAAGAAAGCTCTAGTATACCTGAACGTGTTTTCTGTAGCTTTTCTCTTAACTATCCCAGAGGAGGCTGAGACACAAAATAAGATAGATCACAGAGAAGACAGATGGACTGCCAGAACAAACAGGAAAGCACACCAGAAACCAGCTGATATGAAGCCAGACACAAATAAGCAACTCCAGAACTTGCTTTTACTGTATGCCTCACCTCTCAGCACGTGAGCACGATCTTAGTTGGCGGTATCATTATCGTTGGAGAGCTAAAAATTTCAGGGAGCAGGAAGGGTAGAATTTAGAACAGGAAAAGAAAAACCAGCATCTCCTCTTTCAATCCAGGATGCAGGAATGTAATCAAGCTTCACAACTAAGCACTTAATATCACAAAAAAAAAAAAGGCATAAAAATTATGGTAATTATGCTCTCTGCTACAAAAAGAAAACACTTGCCTTCACTTTCTCTTTTTTCAGGGACCCATCACTTCTTGCACAAGACAGAACAACAAGAAGGAACTTACGTAAGATAATTCACTGAAGTTAATTTTTAGCTGTAGGTCTAATCATAGAGATGGAAGAGAAAAACAAACAAGAGGAAAAACAACATTCAGAAAGGAGAAGCAAAATTCCTTTAAAGATACATACTTCATTCTTCCGGACTTAAGAGCTATGAAATCAAGGCTTTCAGATTATTTTAGATAAGAAAAATTTATGCAAAATATTAGTTAAAAACTGCTCAGATGGAATTTCATCTTTTAGAGAGTCATGTATTTTTCCGTCAATTAATTTTTTAATATTTTTGCCTTCCAGGTAGGAAGAATCAAAGTGACTACCACATCCCTTGCAAACAAGGAATAATATGCAACAAAACGCACTCTGCCCTGGGCTTGTTTCTTAATAAAATAACTAAATCCGGCAATATTTGGAGCTATTATTTGTAAAAGTTCCCACTCCCTGTCTTCAGAACTTGGCAGAATTACAGTTTGGGCAGAAGGCAGATCCTTCACTGCTGATTTTTATTTTCTCAACCCTGGTTTGCTATCAAGCAATTACACACAACTCTCACAGGAATATGAACAAACACATAAGCTACCAGCCTTTACTAAAAAATAAATAAATAAATAAATAAGGAGAAGAAAATTAAAAAACACACCTAACACCAAAAACAAGCAACCAACCTCCCAACACCTCACTGAGTATCTGCATCCTGTGCGCAGGCCTAGATATCCAAGAAGGAAAACACAATACTCTTTCCTGTACAGCACACCTATTGACAATCTCCTTGTTCCACATTCCACCTATGGCGTATGTTAAGCAGGAGGAAAATAGGGTATGGAGAAACAGTAGAGAAAAAGCTGAATGTGTAAGTCAGTAATTCATATTTAATAATATTCTCAATATAAGAGGTTCTTTTTAACCCCTTGCTTCAGGAAGGGAATTGGATATGGGGAAAAAAAAAAACCACAAAAAAAAAACCCAAAACCAAAAACCAAACCACCAAACCAAAAACATAACAATCACAATCTGTTTCGCATGATACTTTTATTCATTTGACATATGTTGCTTCCTGAGCGGAATCAATGTATTTTGGCATTCCAGAACAAAACTGCTCTAATCATATTTGGCACTTCATGTACAATGCAGCCAGGAAGCCACTCCTTAGACTATGCAGCCATCTGCAGCAGATACCAAAGGTTTTTAAACAAGCAAGCTGCACTGCTGTAAATATGCAGTATTTCAATACACAAGAAAAGTTCTCATCTATGAACTAGACTATCCATCTAATTTCCTGCAGATAAATCCAGGCGATCTGCAACACACAGGAGATCAGCACAATTGAAAACAGATGGGATGGATAGGAGGGAAGAAACTATTTCTTATTGGAAGATTCTTGGTTAATTATTTTGCTTTCTAAATCATATGGTGCATATATTAAAACAAAATAGCCCCTGATTACCTGCTTTACATATACTCCCCCTGAAAAAGTAACTGCCAGATTTCCTAGCTAAATCTAGGATGGAACAAAAACCAGAAGGCAGAAGAACATAGCAGGCCCAAAACAATATGAGACTTTGAGATACAAAGCAAGCAGAGGTTGGATGCATGGGAGGAAGAATCACACTCAGAACCCTCTAGCTAATAAAATGGATAAACTGCCCAGAAGGACTGCTGCATCAAATCTAGACAGGTTTCACAATTCAGTCTGTGTTAACAGGAACACAAATGGAAATAAATTCACAGATCAAAGTACAAAAAACACAAGTGCATGCAGATATGTGCATTCCTTCCCATTTGGAGTTTATTAGATTTGGGAAAAAAAAAAAACTAAAACAACCTCCCCCCCAACAAAAAAGAAAAAAAAAAAAAAAACAAAAACAACAACAAAAAAACCCAAAACAAACTGTAATCTGTATTTTCCAGATTCTAAGCATCTTCTCCCTCTAATTTATACAACAATTATGACATGTTTAGCTCAACGTTATTCTCAGCAGTTTTCAGTTACCATCCTAGGCAAATAAAGGAAACCCTGACCTGCACCCCTATTTCTACTATATTCTTCCACATTCATTTTACAACTGATATATATATCCTGATTTATTCCAATCAGTTGATCACATCTGTGATTTGCTCTTCTCTGTGTTATCTGTGGCTCTAACTACAAGAATTTTCACACCACCCATGTGGCCAAGCACTGTTATTCTTGCCTTCTGTTTACTCGGCTTTACTCTCACAATGCGCATTTGATTTTTGCCAACTTACAATCTCTTTCCAATCCCACCACAGTAACGAAACTTTGAAGCTGATATTTTTTGTACAAAATTATTTTTGTCTTTACTTAGTCTTGCGTTCCTCAAAGTCAACAGATGATGATTAAAGAAAAAAGAAGAGCTGTTATGTTATTTTTATTTTACTACATCAGACATTTTGAAGACCAGACAAGCAACTGTTAAAACAAAATTAACAGAAGGCTATTCTTGAATGGCTTCCAAAGTATATTTGCCTCTTTAGATAGGGAAGAATGATGTCTCATTGCTTACAATACCAATTTCATAAATTACTTGGAATCTAGACAATTACATTGGAAGTGCTGTTATCTTTATTATGTAAGAAAATAATTCACCATGTAAAGCCAAAAACAATTTTTCACCTGGCAGGACATTTAAGTAGAACTAAGATTCTTCCTTCCCATCAGAGTGCAAATTATAGCCTCAAAACTGAATTCAAAGTTGATTTAATAATAACTCAGCTTAAAGCATTACTTAACTTCTGACATCCTGTGCTTTCTAGCATGAGAAAAAAAGAGCTATAATGTTACTTTGACACTACTGAAGTAAAAAGTGGAACAGTACCATGCTGATTTACTATTAACCTGTCATCCTCCTTTTCTCAGAATACAAAAACCAAGCAAAACAGCACAAAGCAGAAATTTCAGAAAATTTCATAACTTTGATTTCAAATAATTTGAATTGTCCAGTGCATACTTCCCTTCAGGTTCCTCAAAGATGAAAAACAAGTTGATACAAGTTTGGGAAAAATGGATAATATTCTCATTTTGAGTAAAGGTTACTATTCTGTAGATTATTTCATATTCTGAAGCTGAAACCTGAAGCTTCATCAAGATTTAACACAAATGGAATGATGGGTGATCTGTGGATCTAGAATGAGCAAATGTATATATTTTAATTCAGTGGAAATAGGAAGGCACTTGCACCATGTGGGACAGACAAAAAGCACAGTGAGCACCAGAATGAAAAATTTGTTGATTCTTGATCAGCTGGTTTATGTATAGAGAGAAGTAAGAAACAGAACAAGAAACACATATTGATTAAAGAAGTGTTTTTCTCCCACTCCATAGCACTTTTTTTTTTACCTGATCCACTGACAGGGACATAATCCTTCCCTTGAGACATCACAGGCTGCCATCGCAAAGCCAGTTCAGTAACACTAGTGTCATGAAAAACTACAGGACATTTGAAATCTTGACCTCTCCCATAGATTTCCCACAATGAAATCCCATAGAAACATTTCCCTGCTTCACTGCTCTATTAAGAGCAACACTGCAAAAAGCACAGAGGAATGCCATGATTTGCAACACTTCTGCTTTGCTTTAGTAAAGCAAGATGAAGTGCTCCTTGAAAATCAGAAAAACTCATTCAGATAAATAAAAGCAGAAGAGTAAATTATTCTCATCTAAGTCTACTAAAATCTATTTTAAGTCTACCCTGCTTTTCTAGAACTTGTACTGCTTATATTTTCATTTATTTAGATGAAATCTCTGGAACTGGACCCAAAGCATTAACATCTAGATTAAGAATACTGCACTGGAAGAACAGGATTTTCTAATAGCCACAGAAAGCCCCCTCCCTCGCAAACCCCTGTTCAAAGAAAAAAAAAAAAAAAGAAAATCCTAAAAGACACAAATAAGATGCCCTGTAGTTACACAATAGTATAGTAAAATAGTAAAGTTCTGCTAGTTTATCCCTCCCCCATATAATTTCTGATCATATGCATCAGAATCACAGCTGGATGGCTTGCCAAATTCAGAGTTCCAGTTCATTTTCCCCTCCTTCACACTCCCAGAAAAGGTGGAAACATTTAACCATCTTTTTCTTCTCTTCCTACTTAAAGTTCTTCACTTAATTGTTACCTTGTTTTTAACAGTTTCCCAACACCTACATGTGAACCAACAAAAGTGACCTTTAAGTAAAATTCTAGGTTTGTTCCAAATACTATTTTCTAGAATTCTACACTTATTTTCCTCTCCCTGTAATTCCTTCCAGATGATCTACTAAAGAATTCAATAATTATTCAGGATAAATCACCCTATATAAATTTAGTAAAGCATAAACTAAAGTAAATGGTATAAAGACTGGATAGCTATGAATCAGAAAATGTGAACTTCTTAACTTTCTCCCTCACTGATGAACTTTATTGCCAACCCCCAAAATATGGAGTACCTCAGAAATTAGATAACTGTCAGCTCCAAGGTTAACATCACAGACGATTATGTGACCAGAAGTAACCAAAATGAATATGTTCTCCTAAAAGCAGCTAATTACTAAGCTAACATTTCAAGTCATTACAGACTGATTTGCCACAGCAAGCAAACATACCAACACAGGGTATCAATCAATATCAACACCTGTCTGCACATTCAACTCCTCCTTCAGATACACTTACCTGGCAGGCCAAAGTGGAAACTAAGTAAATCCAACACCTGCATGTTATACCTCTGTAGCACAAGCATGGAAAGAGTATATACAGAGTGTTTTAAGTCAGGAAAGATTTAGACGGCTATGCTGCCACACTTAGAAGTTTTCTTTTACTGAAAAAACAGGCCTCAACCTTGTAAATACTTTTGTAGCCAATTTTTTTTTTTTTTTTTATTTTGGCGGCTGTTTTGATTGTTTTCTGTTTTTGTTTCAACCACAAGCATGCATGAGCATGTACAATTTATTAAACATAACATTTCCACAGAGGAAAAGCCCCTATAATTTGCATTAGTATCATTCATTACAAGTTCTCCAATATCCAGTTTTAAACATAAACCTCCATCCTATCCTCAGGGTTACCTTTAAGTAAATACAGAAGACCTGCAGTAATTTAATCAAACTAGTGAGAATGTGCTGATCTTCTAAACTGTCACTTCTCCCCTCAGGTAGAATAATGCCAGGACAACTACAGACATGCGCCGGGGTAAAAAAGCATTGCTCAAAGAGTTTATTAGCAGCCAAGAGTTTTTTTAGCAGAAGTCTTCCAGACAAGCCTGGAAACACTTTCCACCATCCAAACACTTTAAATGGCATCCACAGTCATTTTGGATGACTGAACCTGTAACTGACATTCACAGGCATCTGGCATTGCATTTCAGACATTTGTTCAGATGTACTGATGTAGCTCACAGCATCTATGCTTTGCCTTAGGAGACTTGGAAGCTTTGTAAGACATGTACTGAGAAACTCCAAGGACAAGGAGGGCAAGGAAGAAGAAGAAATAATGTCTGCAACTATAATAAAATTAGACTCCACATTATGGGACAGAGGACTATGTTAAAATATGACCTTTTTTTCCAGAACTCTGTGAAGACAGAGCTCCCAATGCAGCTGCCACAGGAACTTCTTTGACCAACTAGAGTTCAAAATTGATGAGCAGGCTCCAAACTCAAGGCACAGTACTTCAGACACTAAGATCATCCTTCCTCAGCTACTTTTAACATACTAACAAAACTTCAAATATTTTTCATTTAGTTATTAATACTGGAGCTTTCCCCACCAAGGAGAATAAGGCCCTGGCCACTTCACAGGGAGATATAATTTAACTCTTAATGTGGAATGGGCTGTGTTTCAAGTAGTTGCAACTTTTACTAACACTTCAAACCACTTCAGAGCTTCTATTCCTAAAGCTATCCTCAGACAACTGACAAAAAAGTAGTCACTGAACACAGGAAGACAACTATATCCCTACCATCCACTTCAGAAGTGCAACCTTAAATTTACGAGAAAAAAACCTCAAGACTCCTAAAACAAGTATTCCCTTCCTACCTGCTTATTCCTAGAAAGGAAATTCTACTTGAACAGCTGCAGTCTCTCCCACTGGAAGCGTGTGACAGTCCAGACAGTCAGAACATTCACTACTTGGACTATGTCTATGTATCTCTATTCATTCCATCCCAGACAACTTCGCAACAGGGCCTACAAGACATGAAGCACAGCACTGTATATACTCAACTATACAAACTTGGAAAATTCAGAGCGGTTAGAAGACTTCTTTTTCCTTGGAAAAGAAGGTCATGCATCTAGTGAAGTCAAAACTGATCATCCTGAAGATAACTGATCTACAGTTTCTTCCAGTTATTATTCTCACCATGTACATCTAAATAAGGGAATCTTAAAGAATGTTTGCTTTCAGCAGTTTGTTTTACTTTGCATATATAACATAGCTTTATGACTGCAGATTTAAATTACACAAAAGAGTGAAACCAAATTTGGAGAAACCATAGATCTCCTTACAAAAGATGAGAGTATATAACACTGGCTATTTAAAAACTGAGGAATAATAAAAAAAAAAAAAAATTATGCATTTTGGAATCACTTTCCTTCTTTGTCATGGCTTTGATCTTGCAGGTACAACAGTTGCCCTTGCTGTTGTAAGTAACCTTTAAGGTTTAGCCTGTGCCTAATCATTGGATGGAACAGTGGAAGGCACAAAGCATTCCCCTGGCCTTCCCTAATCACAGTTGTGTACATCACTTGTTACCTAGTGTTTTCCTAGCAATGCCAGAAAACCAGATAGAAAAAGTATGGCCATCCCATTCATTGTCTAATTAAGCAGATAAAGAGGGGAGGAGAGTACATACTATCTCATCTAACTAGATAGAGCCTTCAAACACAAGAAGCTCCAAAGGCTCAGTTACCTTCTGATGTTATTACAACTTCCAGAATAGCCAAGGCAGCCAAGACCGCTCACATTGTGCTCAGGCTCTGATTAATCATCACTTTTTGTTCCTATGTAAAATGATCACTTAGTATCAAGTATCTACAAATCAGTTCCAGATACAGAAAGAACTAACCGCTTTTCAACATAAACTCCCCTAGGGAAGCTAGTCACAACATTAAAGTTCTCCAATACAAGTACAAGTCAGTTTGGTTTCAGTTAGACAAAATGAAGAGGTTTGTTTAGTTGTATTTCTCAATTATGAAAAGTCACAATGTCTTCTTAAAGGTGGAAGGTACAAGTTGGTGTTGAAACGTCATGCTTCTGCATTACCTTCAGAGGAGGCATGGGTGAAATAAAACACAGAAATAAGCCAAACACCCACACAGAAATTTAAACACCAGAAAAAGAAGTATCTTAAAGAAACTCACTGACTAATGAAGGGAAGCACTAGAAAAAGATTTATCCCAATATGTCTACATAATAAAAATACCACAATTCCAGCATAGCAATATTCACTTTTCATTTTTCTTAGCAGCAGATATTTATCAATCTCTCCTAAAATAGCATCCTTACTTTCAAATCTTAACATTTAAACCATTTTACTCACAATACATGAACACTCTATTCTTAATTAGAAGTAAAAGCTGTATTTTAATGAATACAGGCAAAAAACCCACCACACTTATCTTGTCATAAGAGCAGTTAAGTTCCTCTACATATCACCCATCCCTACACAATCTTAAAATCAATAGCACTGCTTAACAATTTGTTATTACCAAAGTACACAAGGCAGTGTTACCTAGGCCTATTAATTTTTACTGATACTTATTCAGTGGCAGACAAGTGTGCCGCCTGTGCTGATACAGTGGGCTCTGCATGCCACCTTCACATTTGGAAACTGCAGTGGCTCCCCCCAAGAGGCAAAGAAAACTAGAAAGACTGCAGGAAATCCACATTTGAAGCTTTCATCAAAAAAAAGTACTTGTTGTCCAGAACTTGATCACAGTCTGTTATACCACGCTCACAACTTAACCCACAACACTAACAAAATGATACACCCTATGCATTCAAAACATTAAGCAAAACTTTCAATCAGTTAAACTTTCAAAGCTGTAAAAGACATAATCTATACCTCACAAGTGCACACACTAGACTTCAAAGATGCTCCAAAGACACTAAGCTAGTATGTAATAAGTTGCCACAAACAGTGCACATTCTAAATTGGGGTTGGGGTGAGGGTAGTGTTGTATCTACAGCCTATTTACAACACAAACTGATTAACTTTTTACCTTCAGTTTTTTCACTCCGACATGAGAAGTGTTGTCTGACATATTGTTTTACTGACACCAAAGCTTACAAGGTAAAACAGCAGTGCTTCTAAATCTTCATTTTCCAAATAATCCAGTTTTAGCCCCCTGTATCAACTACCACCACCACCATTTGCATGCTTACATAGGAATGCAGTCTACTATTTTCATATAAGTATGAAAATATCCATAAGAGCAGCTTTTCTGTCAACTCAACTAGTTACCCATTCAGAAAAGGTTAGATTTGTAATTTCTCTATGTGGAATAAATGGCAGACCCTTCCCTAGCAGACCAGATTATTCCACAGGGAGAATCTGCTGAAAATATGACGTATCAACCATTTGATCTTTACCTAACATTTTCCCTAGAAGATTTTCCTTTTTGCTTGGGAGCAGGAAGGACAAAAACAAAACAAGAAAACAAAGCAGACAGCCAGTGATTCATTACACCCCAACAGGAAAGCTGAGTTGAGGAATTTGCTCCCATCGCCTTCTATTTCTAGAACCTACTGCTAAGATGCTACATTAGATGTACTCTAGAAATACTTAGCTTTGATGTACCAAGCATGGCTCTTCATGCCTGGTACTAGAGACACTGAACAAATTCTACTGAGGACAAAACATAATACTGTTTTCTTATACCACCAGCTTATTAATACACTATGCAACTTTCAATCAATAATACGCTCTCCACAGAGCGTCCTCACCAATTTTGTATGAATGTGACATGCAGATGAATACCCTATAGAGCACTGCATTTATACCAACCATTATCTCGTAGGCATCTTACTCATAAGACAAACCTATTCATATTTTTATTAATATAATCATCCTAATGATAATCATATTCCATGGCCTGCCATATGCTGTAACTTCCAGCTATTTGATTGCAAGCATAGCTACTTAAAATTACCGATGTTTACTTGAGCTTAATTTAATTCATGAGCAAGGAATAGCCAGGTCAAAAGAATGTTTCCTCAAGCCATCAACACGTACCTATGAAAGTGCTGTTTCAAGCAACATGATCTACCATACGCATAGTTAAATCACTTCATTTGTGATTAATATTATTTTATCATTTTATGCAATACGAATATCAATGTCAGACTGATTTTCAGTTGAGACACTTGATCTCGAGAAAGAATACACTCCTTCATAACTCCTAAACTATGTTAATGACATGAATGGCATTCTATGATATAACCATTAGCTGTAAGCAGTACTGAATTACACTTTCATCATTAAAAGGGGCTTTATCCATAGCTACCATGGTGACAAAACACTAGCGTAAAAAGTTGCGCTCTACTACAAGGACCTATTCTTCTACATGGCATTGAAAAATATCAAGACCATCAGGAGAAACACAAAAGGTCTGAAAAGAAACAAAATTGCATCCATTAGGAACATAGTGGTTTACAACTAAATTTGTCATGCACTGCTACAATTCCCCATCCCCCACACCACCCCACCCTCCCAAGAATCTAGAGTCATTATTGGGACTAAAACACTGCTTTGGAAAGTGATCATTCTTTGTAAAAGGATTACTCTGTTTAGCCTTCATTGCTTTTCTGCCAAGTACAAGCCATATAAGGAAACTGAAGTTCACTGCCATTTATTTTGTTCAGCCCTTTCTGATGTCTAAGAATAACTCTTACTGCTGCCTGGAAAGGTAAGTCTATAAATTGCAAGCCAATCATTTACTTGTTATCAGCCACAGCAGCCACTTTCGGTCAGTTAAATGTTAACATTTTTCCTCACAGTAGATCAAACAG
This sequence comes from Psilopsiagon aymara, assembly GCA_024733675.1. Classification (NCBI taxonomy): domain Eukaryota; kingdom Metazoa; phylum Chordata; class Aves; order Psittaciformes; family Psittacidae; genus Psilopsiagon; species Psilopsiagon aymara. The sequence goes on along the minus strand of JANRGW010014620.1, from coordinate 1,649 downwards.
ATGGAGTTGGGTTAGTAACTTTTTCCTCAAGCACTACATTACTTGATGCTGTTACAGAACTACACATGTAGGAGTGCTAGAAATTTTGCACAGAAATGACTTTGCCTAGGCCTCACAATTACCAACACATCTCAGACACTTGAGAGACTGAAGCACACAAATCTTATCTGACCCACACACTGCTTTTGAGTCTGACAAACAGGAACAAAATAAAAAAATTAGCACAGACCTATGGCTACCAGAACATTTTGAACATTCACAATATGATAAATACTTCGTCTTCACAGAAGAACTAACCAGGAATTGCCTCTTTGAGGCACACAGAATGAGTCTGTGGTGAACAACACTTCTTCCACTGCATGCAACTAGTCAGCATAACTTAACCAGCACCAGCAGTATAAAACCTCCCACCAAAACTTCACACTTGTTTTTCCACTTCAACCAGGATGCCTTTCAAAAGTTATAAAGGGCAAAGTGGTCATCAAAAGCAAACAAGGCTACATTAACTCGCAGGTTCAACTGAACGTAATTCTAAGAAATCAGGCCACTAGCTAGCACATACTTTTTTTCCCTAATGGAGGTTCTTAAGACACACTTCACCAGGATCAAAATGCAATACAGACCTCTCCTGTACAAGCTGAAAAATATGCAGTCTAACTAGTCATCCTGAGGACAGTGAGGGGGCGGAGGGGAGGAAGAGGTGGCGGCAGCAGGCAAGGGGGAAAACTGCGACAGCATTTACAGAAGACTATGAGGGCACATTTTTATAAGTAAATTTAACACGTATCTTGAAGAAGATCAGCTAGATGCTAGCCGATATTCCAGAAAACAAGGCAAACACAGGGAGCATCAACCCTCAAGATCTTTCCATAAAAGTAAAAGATACTACCTTCTTTAGGAATTCCTTATTTCCCGATAAGTTAATTATACTCGAGAGGGTTAGCAATCTTTTTGGAAGGGAAGGAGGTGAAGCAGCTGAGTCAGGGAGTGGAGCAGTTTCAGTTCAATACCTTCCCCGACCGAACAAAGAAACTTCTGTGTCTGAGGAGCTTAAAAACTTTCAGCCTCCCCAGACTCTTTCCTCAGCCTCCATGAAACCAGCCAGCGACTACATTCATACAGACAGCACTTAGGCGAGAGGGGCGAAAACACAAAGCACAGCTAACTGCGCGAGGCGGAAAACACAGAAAAATAAGGGCCAAAAACAGGATATCAAAATGAAGCGTGAACTCCTTCCTTCTTCCCCACCCCCTTCAGCAGAGGAAGGATTTTTCTGTTGATACTGCTGCTGCTGTTCCCCAAGCCTTCTCCATTTAATTTACCTTGTCTGTCGAGGGTCTAAACCAGATCCAGCAGGCAGGAGTTTCTTCCCATCCAAGGAAATGTGCTAAATCGAGTTTTCTTCTCGCTAGGAGGAAAGGGGCAGAGAACAGAGAAAGGAAAAGGGGAGACAGGGAGGAAGGAGAAAAAAAAGAGATTAAACAGTTTACGTTGAGGACGGGGCGTTCGCCGACCCGAGCGGTCGACGTGCGTATGTCGTGGCGAGAGCGGCAGCAGACCCCGGCTCCTCCCGCACCCCGCCGACCACGGGGTCTGCCCCGCGGGCGGCTCGATCCACGCCGGCCCCGCCCGGCGCCGCGACCGCCCGG
>JANRGW010014619.1:15977-44758 GCA_024733675.1 Psilopsiagon aymara | reverse complement strand
ATTGGTGTTATCAGCACTGTTCTCAGGCCACAAGTTAAAAACACAGTGCTGCACCAACTACTAAGAAGGAGAAAAATTACTGCTACTGCTGAACCCATGACAAATTTACATCATTTTTCCCATCCACCTTTTGCTTATCATCTTCATATAAATAGCCTGTATTATTTATTTAAGGCATCTAAGAGATGGGAAAAGCTCTGAATCAAAGAGTGAAGCTGAGGTGTTGCAAAAGACTGTAGCTGTATGCACAGTTCCTTGTTGTCTGCACGTCTCCTGTGATGAGCCTGGTGGTGTTAACTTGCTGTGAATTGTGGATGGACCTGAATGATCTCCCTCATACCTGCCAGTATTTAGCATAAGGGTAGCATAAGTAGGATCCAGGTTGGAATCATAGTCTTGGTGTGTTCAGACCTACACACAATCACAGTGTGATGTATAATGGTGAAATAAAAAGGGAAAGGGGTGGAAGGATGCTGTTCTCTGCACTCCTGCCCTGGGAAATAGAAACGCGTTAATGCCAGAAGAAAGTTGGAGGGGGCCAGGTCACCAAGTATATTCTGAATACAAGAAAGGGCTACACTTCGTAGAATCATAGAATCAACTAGATTGGAAAAGACCTTTAAGATCAGCAAGTCCAACCGTTAGCCCAGGACTGCCAAGTCTACCACTAAACGTATCGCTGAGGGCCTCATCTATACTGTCTGTGAACACTTTCAGGGTCTGTGATTCTACCAGTGCCCTGGGCAGCCTGTTCCAAGGCCTAATCATCCTCCCTGCAAAGAAATTTTTCCCAATATCCAATCTAAACCTTCCCTGGCACAGCTTGGAGCCGCTACCTCTTGTCCTGTATCTTGCTACCTGGGTGCTTGCATGCATATTTGATCTTGTATATATAGATCCATGTATATCATGTTCTATATACACGGATTATATATGTATTTATTACTCCACAATGACCTCATTCCAAGATAATTCCTTCTTCAGTTATGAATGCTGGAGATATGATGTGAATTAATCAACTACTATTAGTAAACTAATTTGGGACCATAGATGATGTCTATGAAATCTTTTACAAGCCCTAAAATGTTGTGACAGCTTCTTTTACAGGAAAGTGGTGTTCCTATACCCAGAGAACTTACTTTAAATATAGATTTTAAGTAAAAAAACAGAGAAACAGAACAGTGTAGCTAGGAGGGAGCTGAAATATTTCCCCAGAAGTTAATAAGGAAGTAACTGTTACTGGCTTGCTGCTTGTTTTCAGTGCAGAAAACAAACCTTGCTAAGTATGTGTAACAACTGCTTAGGCTAGAATTAGAGTGACGTTTAAAGATCAGAAGACATACCAAAGCACAAATTTATTGACAAATAACAGAAAACATATTTTGAATTAAATACTGGCATAAGACATGCTGACTAGGTTAGTCAGAATATTAAAGAGGGCTATGAATGTTTGGAGAGAAGGCTAGGAATGGAAAGAAAGGACTCTGGTTCGATTTGGTGAAGTGACACCAAATTTGAGGATGTGAATGGGGACTGTGTGTGCAGGTCATTTTGATTTACAGGTGTCTTGAAAGGACAAGGCATGTGGCACACTCAATGAACAGGAAAAACAAGAATTTTTAGCTTATCTTAAAATGAGAGATTTTAAAATAATGCATAAATGAAACACCTGTATCAACTTTGACATCTCATTGCAATGGGCACATCTCCATGGGAAATTAGGTTTCTGTAGTAGAAGATTTAAACTCGTTTCCAATAGTTTTCGAAACATTAACCAGTGTCTCTTACACGACAAAGCGAAGTTATAACCCTAGTCTAGTACTAAAAGCAGTCCGTAACAGAATCGAGATTATGTCATTTCTGGAAGATAGTTTTTCCTCAGATTTCTCTTTAGCGGGCAAGACCAGCCTTGATGTACACTCCTCAACGTCAACAGACGGCGAGAGCCAAGGTCGTGTGGAATGTGAACCACTCTGGGGGGGCACGGGTGTAAAAGCGCTGCCCTGTCTACGGCCGGGTAGCTCTGCTGTCTCCCTACAGATCAAACCGGCGGAAGCAAGGGCGCCAATGACAAGAGGCAGAAAGAGTAACCGGAGACCAGGTTGCCCCATCGTTATTAGACCTACACAACTGACCTAAACCACGGCACGGGGATGCGATCTGTCCTACAGTCTTCCCGCCCTGCGCATGGCTTCAGCCACGGCATATATTCTATCACACCGGCTGCTCCCCTCCTGTTCCCTCCAGCTCACAAGGTCGTTACTGGCAGGGCAACCAATCAGCCCACCCTGCTTTCAAGCCGTCCCTGCCAGCGCTGCCAGTCCTGCTGAGGGAGCGGCCCTACGGCCATCGCGATCGCCATAGCCAAGACGTAAACGAGAGGACCCCCTCCCCCGCTCATGCCAGCGGCCCTTCAGCCCCCCCAGGGCGAGGGCGACAGCAGCGCCTCCCGTCAGCGGCGCGGAGCATGCCGGGACTTGTTGTCCTTGCTGGCGGGAGTGCCCCCGGCTGCGGCAGCTGGGGAGGGAGGGAGGCGAACTGCAGCTCCCGCCATGCATTGCGCGGCCGCTGTCAGCGCTGGAAGTCCCGCCCAGTTCCCCGGCTGCCCCTCCTCGCGGCGGGAGGAGAGGGGCGGGGGTACCGCCCCGGCGGCGCGTCCCGGGGCTTCTTTGCCGTCCTCGCTGTCTCGGTTGGGCTGCGGAGTTGCCCTCTCCCTTCTCCGGGAGTAGCGGGCAGCGATGCGAGGCACGGCCTCCTCCCCGTAGCCGCCGGCGGGCCTCTGCCCTCCCCTCAATCCTGCGGCGTGACCTGCCGAGGGGCCGGCCGTCCCTGGCGGCCGTCGATCAGGGCTGAACGGGCCCTGACGGCCGCCGGTGGGGTTCGGCCCAGCACGGGCCAGCGGCTGCCGCAGCGGGGAGGCATCTTCGAGGAGGGGCCCCCGGTGTCGGCGGAGGGGCGGCCGGCGTCATGTGGCAGAGCATTGGGCTGACCTTGCTGGTGATTGTGGCCACCCTGGCCTGCGTGCTGCTCTTCATGCTGTGCGGTGAGTCCCGCCCGCTCCCCTCGGCGGCGGGGGGCGAGGGAGTGCGGGAGGGCTGGCCTGGCTCTGGTGGGCACTGCTTGTGTTCCTCATCTTCACCCCCGCCGCCTCAAATCTCTGGTGGTTCTCTGCTCAGATTGACTGGAGGAAATGAAAGGGCACCGTGCCCCGGGGTGTGTGGGAAAGCGTGTGGTTTGCAGCGCCCCCTTCTCTTTGTTTCCAAATAATTTTGAGCCTTGAAATGCCTTCGGAGTTTAATTCGGTCGCTAGTCTGAAGCTGATAGCTTTTTTGTTTTATGTGAACAGACTACTGAGCAGTCACGCCGTGCAGCTTGTGCATATGTCTGACATGCCAGTGAATGGAAAAAGTAAACTTCCTACTTCCCTCAGCTTTTGACAGCTGTTTGGTAGAATAGATTAGAGAGCAGATCTCAGGAGTTCTGTTATTTTTTTTTTCTTACGTGAGTCCAAAATTTGGCTGTATATATATATGCATAGGTGTATATGTATAGGAAAGGGTTATTTAAATGGAAGCCAAATTTGCATGTCTGGAGTTCTTGGAAGGAATCAGCAGTGTAGTGTATGCATGTGTTGGGACCAATATACTAAATTTAGAGCTTTAAAAAAATCCCACTCCAAACCCACCACCACCAAACTATGCCATAGCTTATGGTGAAATGCCTGTGAGATAAAAAACAAATGCCAGGTGGATTTATAAATGATTATTGAAAGCCAAGGGAGCAAAAATGGAGTTAGCTGACATCTAAAATTTAAAACACATTGTTGATTGTGGTCAGAACAGCAAAACATTGTGAAAAGATTGTGCAATGTCTGAGGCAAAATGGGAGGTGAAATATGGTATTAACATGAATGGACTAATGCACATTAAAAGTGCGAAATTGTTTGCACGCATAATTTGTATGAGGAAATATAATAGCTTCAAACTGAGCTCTTAGTATCCCAAAGAAAGGATCAGTTGCATTATTTGCAAGTATTTCTCCAAAACATTTATTCAATGCTTTGTAGCAAACAAATAGGCAAATCAAACAGTAAAATTTTAAAGCAGAAAATGCCCATATATTGCTGCAGGAATCTACCATATGCCTGGGTCTCAAACAGTGCATTTTCGTGCAAAAATTTATTACCTTCTTAAAAAAAAGTAGGCCTAGTTTCTTCTTAAAATGATAGGATTTCCAGCCTAAATGATTCTATGATTACATAGCTGTCACCGTGAAATAATTTCTGAGTGGAGAAACTGTAAACAGGTTAGGTTTATCTAGCCTGGAAAACATAACTGGAGGAAAGGTAATGGTTATAGAGCTGAGAAAAATTAAAAGGGTGAACTGGAAATGGTTGCGCAACTTCATCATTGCAGAGGAATTGGAGTACATGAAGTTAAATGATCAAGCAACAGGCTTAAACAAAGTTTTCTTCTACACAAGCAGGAAATAAATTGCAAGCTCATTAACAAAGAATATTTTGGTTTATGAAACTTCTGTCATTAAAAGTTCATAGAAGAAGGGTCCATATCTTTCAGCGATAGAATGAATACTCAGATAAGGAAGCTTCAAAAATATAGATAACTGGGCCTGCAAGGCTGTATATGGCGATATTTCCCTGGTCTTGTGCTCTTTCCTGTGTGTCCTGTGCTGTCCATAGTTACAGAGCAAATGGTTATGTAGGTGGCTATTTATTAAAGTTTCTGTATGCTCATTAGATTTGTCTGGCCGCTTTTCCTCTTTCATAAGATGAAAGGTGGTTCTTGCAACTTGCTAGGTAGCTTATGTTTTTGGGGGGTTTTATGCTTTCAGACTGTGCATGTGAGATCTTTGCTTACTCTGTTGCTGAAATTTTTAAATGATTTTGCTACGTAATTGTCAAAGTAGGAAAAGAGGATAATTTCCTCCAGGCCTTTCCTCTTTTGTCTGTATGTGACGAGTAGAATTGAAATGCTAGGGTTCTCTAACTTTGCCTGCTAACCTAATCATCTCTCTAATGCTTTCTTGCTTAAAAAGAGGAAAAGTAACTATAAATGTCTTTTTAAAGGGTTCTAAATACTTAGCAATTTAGAGATCCATATTGTACATTCAGCTTGGATTCCATGAATACTTTGAATCCTTCATTGTGTTTTACTTTCAGCAGTATCAAACCTTGTAGAAAGATTGCTAAAAATCACCTAGATTTCAAAAGTACTGGTCATAGGAAGCTGACATGTTCATTTATTTTTTTTTGTGAGGATTAGAAGTGACTCAATAGGATTTGATAATAGCTTACAGTATCGGTAATTATTTTTTCTACTTACAGCATTTATTAGTATTGGTACATGTCTACTTCTTGTGTCATGATTATTAATAGAAAATATTCAAGGAAAACAGTGTCAAGACCACTACTAGAAAAAAATGAGTACAGGCTGCTTCCAATTCAACTGTTTATCTGTACCAGCAATAGACAGTTTCTTATCTACCTGCTTACCTACTGGTTTCTATTCTTTACAGCCTGTTAGACTCCCAGGGAGATTGAGTGCTGGTATGACAGGATATGAATAAATGTCAGCCAGTGAGACACGCGAATTAAAAGGACAAACCTGGCACAAGAATGGCTAGATATAATCCTGAGTAAGCTTGATCTGATGATAAGAATGTTTTACAGCCATCTGAAGCATCGAAACAGCCTCTTCAAAAGACTTACAGGATCAAAAGCTGTAAACATAAATTTTGCATGGTTTTTAAAAAGGACCTGCACTGTGAATGCTTGCAGAGAACAGTAGACTTAAATACCCAGGAGGTGGCCTGTGATCACGTGGATTTCTGCTGCTTGTCACAAATACGATGTGATAAGTGCTGTCAAAACTTAAATAGTGGGGGGAAAAAACTTCATTTTATCATTTTTCTCAAGTGAAGAGACAAAATTCAAAGCACAAACTATTGGAAGTTATTTGGACCAGTTCTTCAACCATGTGAAAAGCAAAGGTTTATGCCCAAATTGGGTTTATGCCTATAATAAAGAACTTTGAGTAAATGACCTGATTTTCTTTCAAACATTTCTGGTTGCTTCTAACTGCTACTTTCAGTGCCGTTGTGAATTTGTTTGGAAGGCTTACAGCTAGCAATATCTCCATTTGTAAACTGATCACATCTGACATAGAAACCATTGAGGGGCTGTAAACACAGTATTTGTTTTCAGTTTCTCTGTTAAAAGTGGGACTAAGGTAACTTAATGCCACATTTTTAATTCGCTTTTCTGATTTCCTTTCTCTGGCTTCTCTCTGGTAGTCTCATTGCTACCTCTGTATTCCATGTTCCTCTGCAGATGGAACTCTTGCATAGTCAAGGACAAGATAAAATACCAGCCAAGATGGACCATAGTACTGCTTACCACTGCTTACTTGTTTTGTTTTCCCAATGTGGTAATGCGTGGAGCCATATGAAATTGCGGAAGTGCCTTCAGTGGAACAGATGGAAGCATTCATCTCATTTGGCGAGAGAGGCTAATGAGATGTGGTTTGAGGGACGTGTCCTTAAAACAAAAAGCATGTAACTCGTAAAATGCTGAGACAAGTGTGTGGTGTGTTTCAGAAGTCTGAATTCAGTTGCAGATGGAAAAGCATCTGAGTCCTGAATTCTACCTGAATAATGCTTTGTTTAAGCATTAAGCATGTAACTATCTTGAATGAGTGAACCTTGTAAAATACTTCAGAAGATGAGGAAAGTCATGCTTGATTAGACCAGCAATAAAAAGACAATACGCTTTAATCTGAAGTTGAGTTTTGAAATGTTTACAGATGGGAGATCAGAAGAGAGCTGAGTTTCCTTGCAGTCAGTCAGCAAGCAGCACTTAGTAGAGTCTTGCATTAAATGGGACCAGGTTTAAGGAGCCATGCAGAGCCAAGCACCTTGTTGCTGACGTCTTCTGTTACTTCAGTGTCAGAATAATGGATGCTTCCTTCAGTCTGAGCATCTCCATAGCAAAGCTTTCCACTAGGGCAGTGTATTACCTACATCTTAAACATGGCACAGCATCAAAGTGACTTTTCTGTGGTCACAGAAGACATCTGGCACTCCTCAGAGTTGAGGCCTGTTCTCTCAAATCTCAGGTTAGCATCTGGAGCTCTGTGCTCCTTTTTTAAAGCTATAGCTGCTTAAGATTTTCTGTGATGGACACTTCATTTGAATAAAGGCAACATTCACCTTGTTAATAACCTAGTTCCAAATCAGTCCTCCTTGTGTGCTGGAGTAATAGCATCCTATTTTCAAATCAGCAGGGACACAGAGTTAAAGTGATCTTGCAAAACTGCACAGAAAATCCATAGCAGGGTCTGAAATAGAAGCCAGATTTTCAGACTCTGTCTTGTGCCATTACTGCATCACCTTCCCTCTTTTCTTGGTTTAATTTGTATTTCACAGAAGAAAAATCAGGTTGCTTTACCCCAGCATTTCATATTAGCCCTGGGGTTTTTGTTTTATTTGCTGTTCCTGATTCAAATGGAAAATGTGTTTGAAAACCCTCCGTTAGCTTTTGCATACAGGACAGTAAGGTGAATGAAATACATGGACCTGAGACTTTTACTCCTCACCATCTGAGGTTGACTGAGGCAGTTAGATCACTTTGCTTCTTTTCCCTTTACAAAGAACTAGGATCTGATGGAAAGTAACAGAAAAGGTAGCTTTTATGAAGCAGAGTCAGATCATAAAATGTGTTTAACATCCTGATACCTCATAGAAGTTACATACATCTATGTGTGAGTCAGTGAAAGAGGCTTTGACTCATGGTCCCATCTTCACAAACACATTGCAACATGATTTTATAAGAGGGGTTGACATATTGATGGAATAATGCCAAATGTGGCTTAAATGTCTTTGGATGGCACCTGGCTATGGTATTTTAAGTGGCAGAGTGGCTCCCAGCTTTTAGTGAGTGCTAAACTCTGCGAGGCTGGGAGCTGCTATTTTTTCTAAATGCAAGATACTGTCTGCCATAGACCGGATTTCACGACTTGCTCTGGATTTATCTCTCTGTTACACCTAGAGCTGGAGCCCCTTCTTTAAATTGCTGTGATGTACTGTGGGATCTGGCTTGCCTCTTTGAGTAGCAGTTTCTTTCACCAATTAATGTAGGTATATTCTATATTATGGTCTGCATGTTGCCACTGCTTGTTTGCTGAGGCTGTATTGTGGGTATGCTGTTCAGTTTCCACTGGTTCGATCAAGAAAAGGATGATTTGAAAAGGTAAATCAAATGGCTGAAGAAAACACAGCAAACACTAGAAGATTGATTCAGATCAAATATTTTGTGTGTGGTGAAGTTAAACCAGGAGGACTTCTTGGAGAGCAGCTTACCTGAACAAAGTGGAAGCTTTTGAGATGCAAACCAGTGGGGTCAGTTACCTGTTCAAGGAAGAGCTCTACAGCAAAAGAGCTACAAAGCTAAACAGAGCTGTATGCAGAAAAGAATGTGTGGAAATGCCCATTTTCCCTTTCTGGGGTGTTTTTTTTGTTGTGTCTTTTAAAGTAATAATTATTTTGTTTTAGATACACAATTATGTAATTTACAGTTCTTCAATATGGCACGATGTTGGGTGTTACCATTTTTCAATGTTCTTAAGAGGCTGAGAAATTAATGGAAAATGCAGTCTTCTGATTCAGAAGAAACTACATACTGTGAACCTGCCTCCAGGCTTTATGTGTGGGTTTGTTTAGTGGTGTATTTAGTTGATCTTGTTGCTGGAAAGAGTTTCTCTTACCCAGAATAACTTGTTCTTTAGTAGTCTGGTTATTTCCAAGGAAATTCTTACTTGCTTAGAGACAGGCGGCAATGGGCCTCGGCTGAAGAGGTAGTCTTAGCTTGATTCAGGCAAGGTATTTGTCTTGGGGATTTTTTCTTAATTTTCCATCCAAGCTGCAGTGTAACTAGAACAAGTGAAAAAAGGAATCTTTCTACCTTGATTACTTTATACCCAAATGTTTCCACAACAGGCTGGGAAATCTTGTGAGGTTTTGAAACTCTAATTTTCAAGCCTGGTTGCCCTTTCACTGTTATCGTTGGCTAAGCCTATTGTAATTCTCTTTGCAATGTGCTGTGTGGTTCATTTCACCTGGCTGTTAATCGTTGGTGTGGTGGTTTGCCAACTGTAACCAGTCATGTTGACTGATTATTTATACTGTCTTGTTTGTAGGCTTGAGCTAGAATGCTTTGAAGTCTGTTTGTGGCACTGGGTATTTTGGGTATGCAACTCAAACCAAACTTGGAAAAAAATAATGATGCTTTTCTTAAGAGAGTCTACAAATGAACTGTGATGTTCTTTAGTATTTCTCCCCTCACAGTAGTAATTCTGTGTGTTGAGTGGCCTTTTTGCAGTGATAGAGGAAGCATGTGGTCTGCTCTAGCCTAAGCTAAAATACCTCCCTTAATGGGGTATTTATTTGTGCAAAATATATTCAAGGCGTGCTTCTGTGAAGTGCTCTATAACTCTTTTGGGAAGGCCGTGAATATTTTTGGCTCATTCTCCCTGCTCTGTGGTGTTCTCTGCAGGTGATGTGTCTGTTTCATAGTAATTGACTTTGCAGGTGGTTTTTATTAGGATTTTAAAGAATCAAATAAAAACTTGACCCCAACAAAATAATTCATGGCTGACAGTCATCCCCCTGTATGCTTAAGTGGATTTAGTAGAATGTATCACATGCTTTTCATGCACTTCTGAGTCTAGTGTCTCAAATTTTGCCTCTGTCAACAAATTGGGGAGTTGGAGATATTTTTAAATGCCTTGAAATATGCTGCGGAGGTCTCACTTTCTTGCTGGAGTCCTATGTTCACTTGAGCTATTTTATGCATTTTCTTTCCCATGTGAACTAGCGTGGCTTTGGGAAATTTGGTTAACTTTAAGGATGTTTAGATCCGTGTGAAGAATGAATTGATTTATGGTCGCCAAAATGCAGAAAGTATTGAAAATCCCAGAGACCTGAAATACCTCCCAATGGAGGCAACTTTCAGAGTTGCATCTTTAATTTTTACATCTAGATCTGAAAGAAAACAGATGCCAAACCCAGGCGTCTGTCGTTGAGGCTTTTTCTAGGTGCAGGGGGCTTTAAGGCATTTATGGGACATCAGATTCAATTTGATCATAAATCATGGAAAGGTTTAGGTGTTAATGGAAAAGGGAATACTTGATAAGGCATTAATTTAGATCATAAAGGTTGTCATATAAATGCTTTCCTCCAGCTTTTCTCAGCAGCAGCTAAGTTGCAGAACTAAAAAGTCTGCAGGATGTGAAAGCTGTTTCAGGAGGAGGTGGAAGGGTGGGATCTTGTTTCTTCCTAAGCAGTGGCCTGCTCGAGTTGGCGTGACTGATTATAGAAGAGGAAGACAAATAGTAGTTCTGTGGTTACAGAAATACAACTTGTTAGTCTTTCATCCTCTTCCCTATTACACCTGTGTTGTCCACACTCAGAAATCTGTTTCTGCTAACAGATGTCTAGTTGGGAGGATGTGTTTCCCCGGCTCTGTGAAACAGGACTGTTACTATTTGCATCTGTAGAGAGAAGTCTGCTTGACAACAAAGGGCACCTAGTAATAGGGTTAAGGAGATGGCAAGACCTTCTGAACTCTGTGCAAGATAGGTGGGTTCTGGGATTGCAAATGATGCTTAAATAGCATCTGTTTTCAAGTAGCTGTTTAAATTTTATTCTACTTAACTCTGTATTTTACAGGCAAGTTACATTCCTGTTCTATAGATGGTGAAACTTGACTGGTTGGTTAAAAGGAAAGGGATAACACTAATTCTCAGCTGGATTTTAAAACTCCAGTCTCTCTTGATGTAAATGCTTAGATAAGGGAGATATGTTTTAAAAAGAAGATTTAGGTTTAGATATTATTTGTGTCTGCTTTTTAAAGTTCCTTGGCTACCTGCTATATGAGAGAAGAGAAGCTGGATCTTAACTATTTTTCAAGAGAGATTTTAGGAATGTGACTATCCCAACCCTTTAATTGGGACCCAGAGTATTCTAGTGGTAGAGCAGAGCATAAATTTACCAGAGAATGTTTATTTAATGGGATTTAGACAGGGTGAGGGAACACCTTGAATTGGGGGTGGGGTGATCTTTTAGTGAATGTAAGGAAGATCTTGTGCATTTCAAAATAGGATTTATTTTAAAACATGGTATTAATTTCAAGATCTCCTAAAGTGTGTTTAACACTGCTTATGTACTGCAGCTTTAAAAATGTGATTTTTGGAACAATGTGTTTGCTGAGCATAGAAACTCTGGTGCTACCTTTTAACACTATCTGTGTAATGAATCCTGAGTTCTTGTTCTAGGTATAACCACAGAAGTTGCTTTTCTCCTGACAGTGCTTTATCTGTGCAGTCATGATCACCCACCTAGTGCTTGCTTTGTCAGTATGGTTTGTCCAGAGCTTAAATGTTTGCTGCTGGGTGAGGACAAACTTTATCAGATTGAATTGGTATTTACAGGACTCTAGAAAGGAATGGAGGGGTTTTGTGGAGAGGTGTTGGGGTTGACACTTGGCAATTAGGGGATGGGAGCTGATCAGAGTTTTTTTTTCACTTTTCTGGCCTAGTTTGACTGAAAGCTGACTATCAATTTCTAAGGAGTAACGGAGCATTACGTTTTTTCTTTCTCCTGCAGGCTGGTACGTGGTCTGGCAATTGTTTTTGTCTAAGTTCAAATTCCTGAGGGAATTAATAGGTGATACGGGGTCCCAGCAGGGAGACAACGAGCCTTCAGAGACTGAAGCTGACCAGGAGACTCCACCTTCACCTCTGAGAAGCAGACAGAAGTCTGCTCGGCAGCGAAGAGCGCCTACAGAAGACACAACCTAAAGTACTCCATTGAACTTCTGACTAATTATGAATGGTTAAGCACCTCTGCACTGTGTTGTTCAGTGGTTTGTTCTTACTGAAAAACTGACTTAAGAGGTAGTGTTAATACCTGTGGACCTTTACTTTTGAACTACCAATGTAAGCTACTTCGGTAGAGGTTCAGGGAGGGCTTCAGCAGCAAGTCATAGAATACTGAAAAAAAGGAGGGGTGGAGAGAAATCTCCACCAAAAAATGCTGAGCTGCTGTAGTTCCCATCTCTGCACGCAGGTTAAAAAAAGGTCCTGGACCATAGGCTTAGCCTTTGCATTAGTCTGAGCATAGTAAGCATTTCAGACTTGAAATGGGTTCTAAATTATTTTTTTCTTTACAGCACTGTAACTACATATAGTGAAATTGAGTTTTATTTCCTTAGCTATATATGAATATATTTTTTTTCTTCAACCTTGAGAATGCATGTGAGTTTGAAAAACGGTTGAAAGGATATCCTGCTTTAGAAAGTATTCTAAAGTGAGATTTTAATTATGTTCTTATATAAAAAGTATAAATGAAATATGAAAAATCAATAATAGATGCACATGATTTGGAGGTTTTTATTATCTCCCTTTTGAAAAGAAAGGAATCAGGTGGTAAGACCTGTTTTCTTGGTTTTGGCATAAGGGTAACAGGTTAAACAGTCTTGCTAGGTCTGTTTTTCCTGAGTCTTTTACTCTAAGTCCAACTTATGTTGGAGAGGGGAAGGTGCCTAGGTTATGTACTCACTACGTAGTATTCTGAAGTATCGTCTTTGGGCTTTGAATACTAAGCACTTCTATAGTGCATTTTGTACACCTTTACATCAGGTACATGGTACCTGACATAACTTCTTTCCTGGAACCAGTTAAGGCATTCTGACCAGTTTGGTAGACGTCACTGTAACACTTTGATAGTGTTATAGGAGTGAATTTGGTACCTCATGTTTGCTGGAGGACTTACTGATTTACTTTTTTTTACTGGTAGTAAGCAGTTGCTCCTATTTCTTTGGGAATAAGTTATATGGCTATGTTGACGTCGCACTTCAGAACGAACAGCTTCACTTCCATTTATCTAGCAGCTCTGAAGACTGATGCGTGAGTTCTTTGGGAATAGGAGGAACATGCATGTACCACCTCTGATATATATGTGTGTGTGTGAGAGAGAGAGAGAGAGAGCTACCAACAGGTCTTGTCATGACAGATCCAGTTTTCTCTTAAAGCTTGAGTATGTGGTAGTGTTTGGATCATTGCTCCCTATATCAAAACTTAAACAGGACTACAAAATTGGTCTTGTAATTCCAGCTGTTAAGAAGTTTAAACATATTACTTCCAAACTGGTTTGGTTTAGTTATATGGCTAAAAGCAGCAGCATTTAGCTTTTCATCAAGTAGCCCTACATCTGCGAGAAGAGCACTCTTTTAGCGCCTTTGTTTTGTGAATACTGTTCAAAAGCTAATGAGAGCATTCACTTTATAAAATGATTTGGATGTTTCAGTATTAAAATACATAAGATCAACCCTGACCTTTCTCTGGAGCCTGAAAGTCTGCTTTGTTTACTAGCATGTGCATACAAGCATGCTTTGTGTTACAGGGTTACATTTTCAAGCATGATTAGGCTGTGCTGTGCACATATCCTTGAAACACATGTAGAAGTATTGATAGTCTTCTTCCTCTATCCTGTCTGCTGGCAAGGGAATGCCTAATGATGCTGCTTATATTTTTAATTAGTAAAATTGATTAGTAAAATTTAATTAGTAAAAATGGGCAAAAGGAATCAGATTCTTTTCCCTGCTGTTTCCAGTCATTTGCCTTGCAAAACTTAATGTCACAATATTCTTGCATCTGTACGTCTTATCACATGATGAGACTTCCAGTTTAGCAGTGCTAAGCAAGTGCTGGTACATTTTCTCAAGAAACATCTTTAGCATCTTTGTCTTGGGCTTTGGTATTATAGGCTTACAAATAAATATATATTTTTTTGTACTGACATGTAGGGTATTGACACTCCACTGTGCTTCACTTTTACCTAGAGTTTAGTGCACAGAAGATGGCAAAAGACTGGTTGCTGCATGTAGTATCCCCAGCTGAAATGTAAGTAAAGGTTAACTCAGTGTCTGCTTCTAGTAGCTGTGAAGAAATGTGAAGTTACAGCAATATACATAGTGAGTCAGGGTAGCTCTAAAGGTGCAAGAATCTGGACTCCAGAGCATGACAATGAAGGAAAAATCCATGCAGGTTTGAATGCTGACATTGATCAAATATGCAATAAGATGGATGTGGAACTTCTGGGTAGCTCATCTGCTCTAGCCAAACAACTCCCTTCTCCCTCTCTTGCTCTATGGAGATGTACATTTCACTCCCCAAAGTTATTTTCAGACTCTTTTATTTTTTTTTTTTTGTTAAACACCTAATGCTGTTTTCTCAATCTTGCTGTGACATAGCTGCCAATGACGCTGTCTGCCTAGTGTATAACTTTAATGATCCTATTAGTAGCCGGCCAAAGGTTTATATTGTGTGGTTTGAAAGAATTTTGCAATGCTGATGTCTTCTGTCAATGCATATTTTTTCCTGAAGGAGTCTGTAGTTAAATCTCTGTACAGAGCGCTTCATACAAACCTGTAAAAGCAAAGCTGTGTGTGAAAGCGTCCTTGTGATAAGACCTGGGTTCTGATTGCTGGCAGTCCAGTATACTCATGTCTTTGAATCAGTTTTTTACCAGTGTACTTCTGAAATGTTACTGGTGGGTAAGCACTGAAGTTTGAATTGACCCATTCAAGTCTGAAACCTTATGAAGGCAACAGGTTACACAGTTGGTCTTGTTTTGTTTAGTAGGATCTAGTTTAAGAACTGTTTATTGCCTTATTGTTACAGCCATTCTCCTGAATGTATTTTGGGTTCTTACTTTAAATACAGTTATATTACCTTTGTTGCAGGGGCTGTGTAACTTTGAATAAGCAGTAATTACCTATGTTGTATGTGACAGTGCTGCACTTGTGAGCAACTTGCTGCTTAATATCAGGTTTTACACTGAACTAGACCTGTGTATGTACTTCTGTTTTATCTGGAAATGATCGGCACAAAGAATGTGTTCAACGTGGTCATTTGCTTCTTCAGTGTTACGATGATGTACCTAAAGCTTCTGTGGTTGTCTTACTTCATCATTAACTGTTCTTTTAACTGACTGCACACATGAAAAATAAAATAACCAGACTTGATACAAAGATTTTGAGTGGTTTTCTGACTTCAAGTGGGGTAAGACTTCTTGGAGTAAGCCTGTAGAGTAAGACTTCTTGTTTGAGCATGTAACACTACAAGAGACTTCTCAACATTCTAGATGGTATAATACCTACAGATTACTTCATTACAAAGGGAGGGTTAGTGACTCTTCCAGAGCAGTTGTTATTACAGGTATTTGTTCTGCCTTATTCTTGAAGGTTGTCGCACATTGTGTTTGTGGTGCACCTCCCTTTGCTAGTATGGTTCGTGTATGCTGCCACAGGGATTCATCCTGAATGCTGTCAGTGTCCTTGAACTCGACAGGGTAAGAAGATGATACTCTGTATGAGGGAGCTGTGTCCTGAGAGGTATTTACCTGTGAATCCCTGGTGCCTGGGGCTGTGTGCTGCACAATTCCCGCTGCTGGCTTCCACCCCTACCCCACTGAAACTTCAGCCTTCTATGCAGATGACTGCAGAGCTTGCAAGTAAGAAGGTACGTGTAACCTGTGTCCTCAGAATCACTGTAGAGGAGGATAGGTTGCTGTAAGTCAGGTCAATTTCCTCTCCTCTGTGCTAGAGTATTTTAACATCTTGTGTGGGGAGTTGAAAGCTTCCTCTCAGCAAATATGTGTGTTTACAAATAACACCAGTTATTGCTTAAACTGCTGGGGCTACATTACGGGTTTTTATTTCAGTCAGTCTTGAACTTTCTAGCACAGTGTTCTGCTGCTTATTTAAGGACCTAATCAGGAGCCTTCTGTTGTTCTGACAACTTCCTGCTCATCTGAAGTTAATCTCAGTTCCTGTGTTTCAAATCAGCCCTTCAGTGCCAGCTCATCTACTGTTAGCTTTGTCCTGTTTAAACATGTTAGGCAGCATCCTTGCCACTGCAGAATGTGTTAAAATACATCTCTTGCACACCATTCATTTCCAACATGAGTGGTTTCGGCTTTTGATAATGTAAAGAGTTGCTACCCTCAAGTTCTGTGAGACACTGCTTTGAGAATGTTCTAGATGACACAGGAGATACCACCCAGAGATCTGAGCAGTTGTGAGAGGGCTGAGCTTGGTGCTGCAAGGCACAAATGGGTGGCTCTTAGCTCAGGCACACCAGGTCCGCAGCATCAATTGTGTTTTCCGGTCCTGAAACCCCTGAAGCCATCTTGCTGTTGTGGCTGGATAGCACCGCATTTGTGGTGACTTCTGACCCTGGCACAACCTCACCATTGTCTTTCCAGGAGCAGGACTGGTCTGATCGACCTCTGCTGCCGGTGAGGTGGAGGCACGTTCACAAACACCCAGCGCAGGTACTGCTTCCACATGGGAAAATGCTCGTCCTTCCTCCTGACCAGTGGAGGGGCATGCCGAGGGGCTGGGAATTTCACTTTGTGGTCTTCTACTGACTCTCTGGTTCGGCCTTTTTTTTTTTTTCCCAGAATTACAAGGTTTAATGGTTGTGACATTTAAGTATTAGCAATGACACTGCAGCATTCATTTTTACACTTTCTGAGGGATTCTGATACTGAGGGCAGACTTGATTTCACTTTTCCTTGTCCGTGGTTCCAGGTTGTCCTCGTGTTTCTCCTGAATTCTGGAGTGATGTCATGGATGGGGAAAGCACTTTTTCCCAGACTGGCTGCTTAAGCAGGTGAATTTCTCACAGTGCAGACCCAGTCTGAAGACGTGGGAGGTTTCAGTATCGAAAGTTGTGTATGAAGGCATCGTTGGGGCTGGCTTGTCACCACTAGATGGCATGGGCCCTCAAGCTTTGCGGGCAGAAGTCCGCCCCAGGAGAAATGTGGAGCACCCATCAGGGCCAGGGCCGATGACCTCCTTGCCACAGGGTTACAAACACTGTAACATTGTGAAGAGCAGCTTAAGAAATTGGATGGTTTTGTGATTTTCGTTTTTTTAGGTGGGTTTTTGGGTTTGTTTTCTGATGGAGATATTCATGTTCACACCCTGAGTTCACAGGGTAATAAGAGATAAGCAAGGCAGTATTTCCTAACAGGTCAAATGATTGTAAGCACTAGGGTCAGGTGTGTGAGTTTACCCTGAACATACACCTCTGCCCCTGTTAAGAGTATGAAGCTATGTGCACCATGGCCTGATCCAGTGGGGCAGCTCTTACGTTCTTAGATAGTAGCAGGCTGATAGCTAGAGGTGCTCAGAGATCAAAACCAATTCAATAGTGCACACACACATCCCCTCAACTAAAATGTCTCCAGAATGAAATCTTTTGTTTTACAAATGGCTGCCATGTTTACTGCTATGAATGACCAGCAATAAACCAGTGTCCAGTGCAGCAGTGGGAGGGGATCACAGCTTTGCTTCCTTGCCTGCCTGACTTCTTACTGCTTGGGATGCTCTGCACACTGAGGAGGGCCAGCAAGAAATCAGAGCTGCTTGGCCTTTGTGCTGCAGTCAGCACTTACCCTCCCTGTAGCTGGTTTCACCCTGAGCAAGGAAGATGTGAAAAGCTAATTAGCTCCTACTTGTGCAAAGGGTAGTGCTTGGGAAGCCTATTTCCACCCCCCTGCTTTTAATTTGTGTTTTCTGTATAAAATGCCAGGGCTAGAAGCTTATCAGGCCTGGAGGACTCACTGTTGTGTGCATGGAGTGGGCTTTAAAAATAGATGCACCTCAGCTGGTGATGGGGCCACAGCTGTTGCTTTTCTGTGCATAAAGCTTGTGGAAAAGAAGCAGTTTTTGGGGGGGATGTGGGTTTGAGGAATTGTTCTTCTGGTTCCTTGTCATACAATTTCCTCCTGGGAAGCCATGGATGCTTTCAGGTAGAAAACACTGTATTTCACTTCAGTACTTGATTGGTTTTTTTTTTAAGGGTCTGAAACTGAGCAATGTTCACAGGGCATGGAGGTTTTGTTCTCTTTGCCTTGCCTGGAAGGAGAGATTGGCATTTTCTGCCAAAGTTATTCCTTGTTCAGTTGGTTGGATCAGTTGCTCCAAGGGTTTTGTTGGGTTTGCTGTGGAAGAGATGCCACAGGCTCCTGTGCTATTGGCCTGTTGTAGGACTCCAAATAGAAAAAGATATCTGCAGCTCTGTCTCTCTGACAGGTAGCTGATGAGATGTAATGGCTCCATGTGAAGTACATGGATTGTGCTATTTACCCCTGTGATAGCACAGTCTGGGGCAGGTGAATCTGCTGCAACAGTGGTCAACTGTAGGAGTCTGGTTTGCACAGTAATGGTCTGGTATTATTGTGCTGGTCTGAAAGCAGGTGTGTTTTGTTTTCTCAGACAGCAGTGCAGTTGGTTTGTGGTACAGGAGCAGCTTGGGAGTATCTTGATGCTTCCTTGTCTAGTTATCTGCTCTGGATGTGCAATTACTCACTTAGCTCTGCATCTGGGACATGCTCTCCCTGTAAATGAGTGTTTGAAACTGTGTATTATGTTTTTCCGTCAAGGCAGGGATGTATACAGGATTGCTTATTGGGAGGGAGCCAAACATCTCCTGAACAATCACATTTGTGACCCAGAGAACATCTGCCTGATTTTCCTGTCCTGACTCCTGTGTTTCTCTGCCCTTGTATAAGGAAGAGCAACCCAACCTGGAAATACCTTCAGGCTGGCAGCTCCTAAGTAAGCCCTCCACAACTAATGGGACTCTGCTGCTGTGAGCCCAGAGTTGATTAAAGAACTGCTGGGAGAATGGAAGCACAGAGATGTGAGCTACTTCTGTGCTTTCCCCTGGCACAGAGCACGTTTTGGTCAATGGGACTTCAGATTCAGGTCTGATCCCATAGCCTGGAAGGTGGCTGGACTGTGAGGATTCAGCTTGGATGTAGGCTGTGACATTCACAGGCTCAGGCTCCAGCACTGCTTTGGCTTGCTGAACCCTTGGAACCAGTGCTTTGATGGTACCAATACCATCCTCAGGCTTGATAGACCAGAACGAGTCCATGAGTTTCTAAGGTGCTTTAGTGTTCTGGCGGTGACCTGAACCATGTATGTGGCCACACCAAGTTTCAGGAGGCAGGTGTTAGAGTCTGGGGACAGCATTAATTATCCTCAAAATTTAGGAGCCTATGATATGGTTACTTGCAGCTGAGGACTTGTCTTGGTTGCTCATGAAGACCTAAGGAGACATAATCATTGGAGCCTAGAGAGGGTTTATTGCATCCTAAAGCAGACTTGATCATCTGACTTGGTCTCTATTCAGTTTGAAAGGGGCCCTGAAGATACCTTGTATGCATGCCTTGTTGGGGAGGCACGAGGAATTGCATCTGGGGTGTCTCACACTGGGAACAGAGATGGGCTAATCCAACATAGGGCACTTGTGGGCATCATCCTCCCCCTGGAGAAGGAAGGAGAATTTTCATTTGTGTATCTCGGTGTCTTCAGCAGCTTTACGCCTCAGATGGAGCTGTGGTTCTGTGTAATGCCTGCTTTTGTGGGATCTGTGGATTTCCACCTGAACTTCTCAGTGTGCAGAGGCTGCTCCACACCTCCCGCTGCTGCAGGATGGAAATGGTGAGTCCTGCATCCACCTCCTCCTGAGGAGGTGCAGCCCTGCTCTGGGAATGTTCTTTTGGTCATTGTAGCACTACCTACAAAAGTGATGTTGGATGCCAGCAGGGCTGTGCTCATTCCTGAAGTAAATCTGCGAGTGGACAACCCAAAAGCTGTGTCTTGAGCAGTGAGGCCTGAAAATAACGACAGGTCAATGACTGCAGAGCACACGTGCTCGTTTTCATTTATCAAAAAATAATTTGCTTTGAAATGTGGCATGGAAAAAAGCCAAGTAAGTCAACTTCCCCCATTGTGGAGTGCACGTTAATTACAGGTACATGTTTCCAGCTCAAATCGCCTCCTGAGATAAAAGGCTTTTGGGTGGGCTGCTCCTACCATCCTTCCTAAAAACAAAGTGCAGGGTGAAAACACAGTAAGAGTCCATTCATGTTCATGGCCACTCTCCTTGTGGCTTTTTATCTTTTTACTTAGCTGGGAATAAAGGCGGACTTCAATCACTGTGCAGGGAAATGCCCTGGAGCCTTCTAGCTGCACATAAGGTTTGAAAATATACTTTGATTCCTTTCTGCAAGACCAACTAAAGCCTGAGAAGGCTTTTATCTGCTCTTTCCTGTCCTCTCTGCTCTCCTGTTTCAGTCTTTTCTGCTTGTCCTTCACTGTAACCTTCATTCAACTACCCTTAAGTCTGCCTTTATATAAGTAGCAGATGCTTCTGGGACATTGTTATTGCACCTTTCTGGTTGGCAATGGTTTGGGTAGCCCTGGCTGCAGTGTTCAGGAAGATAAAGCTAGCGAAGTAGGAAGCTATGAAGTGCCTCTTGGATTTGGTTTCCTGCAGCTTTACATCAAGGAAAGAGCTCTGATCATTGCTTCTGTAATTAAGGGAAATTACAGGGAAGGAGAAACAAGCCCTCCTGATCTCAGAGGACAAGACCCCATCAGCAGCAGGGCTCTTACGGCCCTCCCTTGGCTGGTGAAGCTGGTACCCTATGGATGTGAGCGTGCATGGAACCAGGGAATGGTGATTTTTATTTGGACTTGTGGTATGTGTAACCTTCTGGGAGCACATTGCATGTGGAGGTGGCTGATGCTGCTTGTGCTGCATCGCTGAGGGAGTGTGCTGCAGAAGAGCTGAGCTTTATATATCTCCTGTAGAGCTGATGCTTTGGGCTCCCCCGTTCTGTTTGTGCTGTAGTCAGCCTGATCTGTCAAGTTGCTGCTTGGACAGAAAAAGATGCCACCTCTTGGTGTTCAGCAGTGGAAAATAACCCCCTGTCAGGCAGGCAGTGTGCACGCTGAATCCATTGCATCTGCAGCTCTGTGCGTGCAGGTTTTCCAGGCACAGGGCTTTGCATGGCAGCTCATGCAGAGGTCAGTAGTAACAAGGCAGACTCCTGTAAGGAACTCTGACTTGACGGACTTTGCTTGTTGGGGTGCAGGGCTGGGGATAAATACTCAGGGAGGTGCAGAAAGAAGAAAGCAAACTGCAGGTCCACTCTTGGTTAAACCTAGCGTGATGCTGTCTGCTGAAAAGACAGAACTGAAGAACAAACTCCTGCGAGGAGGTTACTATTACAAGTTAAACCCCAGGAGAGGAGGGAAAGACACATTCCTCTTAGAATTGCCTCTGAGCATTTCACTTCTGCTTAGGAACCTGCAGTAACTGTGAGCCAAGACCATGTTGCAGTGAAGACATGGGTTTATCGGGAGGCCCAAGGAGCTTTTGTCTCCTCACTTCTTGCCATGGAACTGTCAACTCCTGGTTTTCTGCTGCCCTGCAAGGCTAAAGAGGAGGGCTCTGCAAGAGCCATCAGTGTGCATGCCCAGCTATTACCTGATGGTTTGACCTGACATTTTACTGTGAGGGTGGTGGGACACTGGCACAGGTTGCCCAGAGAAGCTGTGACTGCCCCATCCCTGGCAGTGCTCTAGGCTGGGTTGGACAGGGCTTTGAGCAACCTGGTCTGGTGGGAGGTGTCCATGCCCTTGGCAGGAGGGTTGGAACTGGATGAGCTTTAAGGTCCATTCCAACCCAAACCAGCCTGTGAGTCTGTGAAACTTTCCTTGCTGATCCTTTGCTCTGGGAGGCTATCCTCAGGTGGTCCCAGCCACTGACCTGGAAGGTGATGGGATGAAGAGCACCCTGCTCTGAAGCCAGCAGCTCCCCAGAGGAACAGAGCAATGCCATGGAAAGGTGTCTCCTCTGAGGTCAGGCTGCTGACTGTCTGGAGTGAGGAGCCAAGTGTGTTCACGTTTGCCACTAGTGAGGCAGACTTCCACACTGGATATCAGACAGTCATTTCATGCTGGCCATTGACTTGGTTGCCAAACAGCAGCAGCTTCTTGGCAACTGCATAGGGACACTGTGGCTCAGGGAGGGGAGCGAAAAGGCTCTGGTTTCTATTCTGAACCGTTTTGGTTGTCCGGTCCCTGCTTTGTTGTTAGCTGACCTTTTCAATTTAGCAGATGAATAAACAAAGCACTTTCGGGAAGCAGCTCTGCATCATCAGCTGCCTCCTTGTGACACACGGGCCAAACCGGGCACATCGCTCTCAAGGCTTGCTCTGTACTTAACTCCCCAGCAGGAATGTCTTTCACTGGCAGCTGAGAACCTGTCCAAGCATGGAGCCAGTCCCAGGCTCTTTCTCTGCTCTTTGCAAACCCAGGGGGTTCAACAGGAGGTAGGGCAGTGCCTTGGCAACAGTGAAATGGGACAGTAACTGATAGAAAACGCTCTGCGATCCTTGAATGCTTGGTTGTTTTGGACAGAACCCACTCCCAGATAATGCTCAACTTGACGTGTAGTAGAAGAGGTGTGCTCTTAGCATTGGGAAGGAGGGGAGGATAGCTATACCAAGTAAAGTTGTTCTACTGGTTCCCTTGTGGATCATGGCTTCTCCAGTAAATGCTGGAGTGGGAGAACAGGCCATGCTGCATGGACAGTCACATTCGTGTCCTGCCACCCCACCTTTTTGAGGGATTGTGTTGAGAGGAACTGCCCCGTTCACCTCAAGGACCAGTGCTGGTCCTATGGTAACAAGGTCTGGGATGCAGCAGGAACAGACCCTGGCAATGGGGCAGGAGCACAGACACTGATGATTGTATTTCAGACTTGATCCCTTGTGTATCTGAGATGGATAAATGCTTCAACTGCTTCTTCCAGACAGGCAGAAAAACTGTCTGTTCCCTTCTCTCATACACTCAAGTTCTCATTTCACCCTATCAGCACTGATCACTGGAAAGATGGAAAGTGAACACCTCATTTTAGAATGGCTTTGATAATATTGCTGCTTGTTAATCCTTCCTTTTAATATGCTTAGAGAACTCTGAAAACGAGAAAAAATAAGATCAAGTGTTGCCTTTTTTATATAAAAAAGCTAGTCATTTAATCATTTTAAAATGACTCTCTACAAGATAACAAACTGTAATACAGGCTTGCAGTAAAGCTTCTCCTTTAGAAAGCACAAACTATCAACATAACCACTAAGCTTCAAAACACTTTTTCACTTTCTAATAATACACAGTGAAAAAATAAACAATGGATAAGGAAATCCAAAAGAATCCCAAACAATACTAGTACAAAACAGGTTCAGGTGGACTGCTTTTGGGCAACTGGCTATCGGTTACCATTAGCATAACTGCACTTTCTGCATGTTACACCAGAGCCAGGCCCTGGAACTGATTCTGGGCCAGCTGAGGTTGTGCTGGGTCCTGCTGCCCTTCCAGGAATGTTGGGCAGACTCTAGAAGTGTGACATTAAGACAGCTAAGGAACAGTCTTCGCTCTGAAACAATACATTAAGGCTGCAAGATTTCATCTGCTGCTGAAATGATTTTGTTATCTAAGACAACAAATCCTGTTTCAGTAAGGCACGTGTTCGGATACAAACTAGGAAGTGAGAAGTTAGGCCAAAGTGCCGGTTCTTGAGGTGCCACCAATGATCCATTTGCTGATGTGAATGCTCAGAATGCATCAATGTGGGACTACCTTGAATTACTCAAGGACAGTAGTGATTCTGCTCTAAAAATGCCAGCATCATCTGGAATTCACCTCAGCTATTGCTCACTTTGAAGCTTCATTTCTAATCTGAGGGACATGGGTAAATGGCATTCTATGATTTAATTTTAGGGGGTTCACAAAAGGCAATTAAGACAAATAAGCCCATGTGTGTTTTGGAGCAGCCAGCATACATGACATTTCTAAAGCAATTTACCAATCTGCTAACAATTTTTAAGGGTCTAAATTGAAAGTTAGTGGGTGAGATCGTGTGTACTTACTGACGGAACTGCCCCATTAAAACAGAGGTCATTTTTAGCAACAGTGTAGTGCAGAAGGCCCAGCACCTATGCAACAGAATTTGGGGTGAAAAAAGCACCCAGTAGCTGAATGGAAGTCTGAATTCCAACATATGCAACTAATTCCCAAGAATGTGTCCTGCAAAAATAAGTGCTATTTCTTCATTACATTGTGTATATGCTATAGAGATGCTTATCTGTTATTTCAAATCAAGCTGTTTTCTTTCCATAGGAATTACAATTTGTATGTTGATCCCTCTGGAAGGGACTAGTATTTTGAGACATTACTCATCTGAAGCCTCAAAGGTGAAATGAATCCAATGGATTCTGGGATGCTTTTAGGATAACTCTTGA
The DNA here is from genome assembly GCA_024733675.1 of Psilopsiagon aymara. NCBI lineage: Eukaryota > Metazoa > Chordata > Aves > Psittaciformes > Psittacidae > Psilopsiagon > Psilopsiagon aymara. The sequence goes on along the minus strand of JANRGW010014619.1, from coordinate 20,515 downwards.
GTCCATGAACAGTAAGGCTTTTGAGCCTGTTAAATCTAATTGCCAATGCAAGGACATACAAGGTAAACATGTATGAATTTACCTTGCTGGGAATCCACCCACTTTTTGAAATCTCATGTTGCAGTTATTAGAAGCAGTGAAATTTGAATGCTGTAAGATATATAAGATATATATTCTGCTTTCCTCCTTAGAAGGTTCTGTTTCATACATGGCCTAAAAAAGCTTTTCTTCAAAATGCTTTATGCCTTGCTTGGGGTGTTGCTTGTTGCAGTTGTGCATATATGCCAGTCAGAATGACTGAATGCTGTACAAAACAAAGTGACAGCAAGAGGAGAGATAAATTTCATGGAATTAACCTATAGAAAGTAAGTTCTAAGAAGGGAACGGAGTTCTATGAGAACCATTACACTTGCTTCGTGGATTGGTACAAGTAGGTTTCACAACCAAGTCCATGTGCCAAAATCAAGATGGAATGAAACAAGAGGAGAGCAGCATCCAGTTAACAAATATACTGAGGAAACAGGCAGTATATACAAAAGATGCATGCTGCTTACCCGACGCATAATCTTTAAGGTGCTTAACTGATGTTTTAGGGAACACAGCAACATATACATATATGCAGTGTACACAAATCTAAATGTGTATTAGAAACATAATACAGAACCAGATATATTCCCAGATCCCTGATTTCATTAGATTCTCTAATGCATAAGAATGTATTTAAAATATTCCATTAAAAAAATCTAAAAAAATAAATGACAACATTTACATAAAAAATAGCTCCAGTTTGCTCTTCTGTTTTGCCACTCACGGACTGGGCTCTACTGGGTTTTATAAGGACGCCATTTGGACCAGTGAGAGTTTGAACAACTGTGCGTGACGAGACAACTCTGTCACTTGGTCCACCATCTTCTGCAGGGCTGCTGTGTTGGGGTAATGCAAGGCAGCTGTCTTGGTAGCCAGAACCACGCTCCTCAGCAGCTCACACAGCAGGTTGCTGGAGTTCATCACTTTGTTGCGTATGTCCTGAGTCGTCACTTGCCTTGTGAGCATGTCCCCAATGAACACAAGTTTGTGAGCGCTCAAAATGACAAATTTGCTGTGAGCCACGAAGATCCGGGGCGGCTGAGAAGCGTTGATACAACTGAAAAAGGCGTCAATGGCATTTAGGAGGGAATTGAAGTGAGTCTCACACTGGTCAGAATAGAACAAAAGCAGCTGGCTGTCACGGGAGGTGGCAGCACTGTTTGCAGTTTGGAGAGCTTGAGGTGGCTTCCATTTTGAGATGTCATTCTCTACTGGCTTTGTGATCTCTTGCTCCAGACGTTGAAACTGACTGATCTGAAAGGCAAAGTAAAAAGCTCTCTTCAGAGAATGTTCACATAAGATATTGTGTTACGCATTACAGTTTCACCTTATGTCTTGGGGTACTCCTGGGTATCCTAGATTGACCTGCTATAAATAAAAAGTAGTATTATGTTTTCTAAGATCTTTTATTTTGGAGAGTGAGGGGTAATCAAGCACTTTGGTTACCATAAATCCAAACACACAGAGTTCAGATGAGAAAAAACATCTAAAATACTTTATTTGCATAAAAAAAACCCAAAGCACAAAGCCTCATGAATTTACAGGCTGCTGCTCACTTGGAATGTTCTAAAATCACAAGTGAGAGAGATGGATCCAAGTGGCAACAACTCCTACACAATCTTTAAAAAGCTGCCATCTCTGTGGGATTTTGAGATGACAAACATTTAACTCTCACCTCTGCACTGCTTGTACAATTTTCTGCCATACGACATGGCAACAACATATTGAAGAATTAATATGAGGGCAATGTGATAGCTCTCAATCTCACATGACCTACTTTTTGCCATTTAAAATTACGTTAAGCGCAGTATTTAAGTTGATGTTATTGATGTTCATTGAACAGATGTGCAGGCATATTCAGTGAGTGTATTCAGTGTGGTGCAGTGATGAAGGCACTGGATTGCAGGTCAAGAAAGCCAAGTTCTCAGCTGGCTTTGAGACTGACCCACTGTGAGACACTGCAGAAGTCTGTTTCTCCTCTGTGGTAAACTTTTAAGACATAGAATGCCTTTTATCATACATATGCACTGGGCCCACCACAATGGTGCTTTGTATAAAAAATAATTAATCTCTTAAATTGAGATGGTTGAAAATTGTTTTCAAGGGGAAGGCTTATTCCTGCCACAAGGAATGTTTTAAACAGAGAGCTGTGTCTGTGCTTCCGCTCAATTATGAAGTGGCAACAAGGAAACGAAACAGGCAGAGATGTTGATCTTCAGAACAGGTACTGTGGGGTTAATACTTAAGAATTCTTTGGCATAAGGAATTGTTGACACAGATGCACAGGACCAGGAAGGTGCTAAAATCTTGATGGTCACCATTCCCCATTCGGAGCATGACACTGCATGTCCTTGTCCTTTGTGTTGATGATCCATTAATAGTAGAACCTGACAGGCACAAATCCCACTTCAAAAGAAACTAACAAGGAGCTGCTGTTTAGCCAAGACCTAATACCTGCCATCTTCACAGTCTAGCACGTGAGACATTCAACTGCATGTGCTGGCACTCATGCACACTTCACAGCCATGATGCTCACTGCTAAGGGAAGGGCCCCTCCTGCTTTACTTGACCATTGCTCCTTATGTGCAAGGAACACTGCATTTTAAAGTTGTTATTGCACCCAAGCAAACATACCTGATGGTGTTCGAGCTCCATTTTGCTCTGCTTCATGATATTTTCCTTTTCCAGCAGCTCCTTCTGTTGCCTTTCAAACTCTTCTTTCCCCTGTTTTATATAACATAAACCACTGTTAAATCAAAACCACTCCTGAGCTAAATGACAAATCATAGGTCAAACAACAGGCTTCTTTGTACTGGTTTTTTTCACTGGTAGTGCACCACTAAGAATTCAAAGAAAAGGATTGTGTAGCAGAGCAAAAGGCTATCACTATCATGTACACAACAGTCTTATCTGAGAGGAAGTGTTTGCCCTGCTGAAACTACTCTTTCAATATGCATTAGCATGATAATCTGATTGCTGCTTTCCTGCGAACACAGGAAAGCACAGACAACTCTGAGTTGGACTTGTGCAGAACGTGACATTGGGTTTACCTACCTGTAGGTGAACATAATCATAGTCATCCATCCAGCTCTTTTCTGAGCTCTCACTGGTAGTATTGTGAGGGTGCTGACCTTTACTCAGGAGTGGAGGAAGGGAAGTGCAGTGGTTCTGTGCTTTTTCTCCGTGACGCTGCATATGAGGATTGTCATAGACATAGTCAGGAATGTTTGTGATACTCTCTGGTACATTTTTGAAACGTGAGCTGCTCAGTGCCTGTTTGAACAGCATCTCTGCGTTGACGCTGATGGTAGTGGTCAGTTCCTTGGCATCGTCTGGGACTGTCCTCGCCACCATTACAAACCGATCCAAGTCATCACACTTGCTCTGCAGTCTATTGACAGCTAGAACATTCAAAGACCAGTTGTAGCTGTTCAAGTCATGACTGGTTTGGGTAAGAATTTGGTGAGAGTCCTCCAGCCTTTGCACCTCCCTCCTCATTTTGTTAAGAAGGCTGAACTCGGACAGGCAGGAAGCATTGGCTGCTGATCCTTTCGCAAACTGGAGGTACTCCAACAGCGACTGCTCTACCTTATCCACAGCAGTGTGAATTTCATTGATGTGTTTCTCCATATATCCGTAAGATCGCCAGTCTGCTGTAACGAAAGCCATAAGGTTATTGACAGCTGTCTCCACCATCTGCTGGAGACGATAAAGCCGCTCTATAGCAGTGTCTGGATCAAGGATTAATCTTTTGTCCTGTGCAGTTGATGCTGAGAAAGAAGAGTCTTTTGATGTTGTTGAAGATGTGGACATGTTACTCCTTGTGCTTCCTGTGCTGGAGAAAGACAACCTATTTATCCCATCAGTCACATCCTGTAAGCCTTTAGTGTCTTGGAGGACTGGTGGTGGCACATCATATACACCTTCTCTTCCTTCTGGGATGAGACGTTCGTTGAGTCCTGTCTGTTGTCCTGGGAATGCAACTCCCCTTGGGGTATCATAAACGTCTTTTTGAGGTGCAATTTGCTGTCCAAGAAAATGGTTTTGATGGTTCATAGGGATGTCATAAACACCATGTTTCTGTGGCACTCCATCTGACAATAAAAGGCTCTCAGGAGGAAATTTATTAAGTTCTTTTCCAGTTGCTTTGGTGATGGGAGGAGGAATATCATATACTCCTTCTGGTCTTGCACTGTGTCCCACTGCAGATGAAAAATCCTGCACATTTTCCCTCAGGCCTGTATCGTCTCGGCATGCAGATGGATGTGTTGCATAGACCTGAATCACAGAAAGCAAACCATGAACCTTTGGCTAGAATAGTAAAGTATTTTACATCTTCCATATGGCCTACAAAATGGTGGGATGAAAGATCTGCTTGTCGTGGTTTAAGCCATAAATCAGCCACGCAGTTTGTTCACTCACTTCCCCCTTCTTCTTCCCTCTGCTCCTGG
>JANRGW010014619.1:0-15877 GCA_024733675.1 Psilopsiagon aymara | reverse complement strand
CAAGTGAAAAACACAGTGCTGCACCAGCTACCAAGAAGGGGAAAAATGACTGCTACTGCTGAACCCATGACACTGCTATTGACTTTCATAAAATTCAATTACTTATACTGAGTCTGAGCACCCATTTTAGTATCACATTTTAACATTTACCTTCCTGCAAATTCTCATAAGCAGCAAAATCAAAAAAGGCAGCATGCTTCCACAAAGATAATGTAGGTCAAATTATCAATTCACACTCTGTAACATTAATAATGTTGATGCAGCACTTCACTTTACCAGTTTTAACAGTTTAAAAACCTAAGGAAATCTTCGAATCTCCTTTTCCTTCAGGAAACTCTTCTTTAAATATGTCTTCAATCACACAGGAAAGTACAGGATCTTGTGTAAACAGTATAATACTTACCACTTTGGCAGGTGGTATGTCATAGACTCCTAAAGCTTTTGCTTCTCCCATGGGAACTGGAAGTGCAGGCCCCTTAACTGATGAGGGTGGAATGTCATATATCTAAAGAAAGAATAAATTTGTTACAGAAAGAAGTCACTTGAGGAAAGCTCTAATCTCAGAGGAGTTTTCTTGGTTTCCATGTTTCCTCTTAAACAACCTTGAACTTTGTTTCATATGGGAAAGCTGCTTGGATTTGCCTGGTATTATTTCAGACAACTGGGAAGAAATGCCCTCTGGGCAATTGTGTGGACCCCAGGTTGGAGAGGTGAAGACATCACAGCTGACTTCCATCCTGATTACACTCTTACTGATAGATACTTAAGAGGGGTTGAGGAATACACTTGTACTAGTAAACACCAAACTCTCTGAAGCTAAGACTGTCCCTATCAGCATCACCCATCTGCTTTACTGGGTGCAGTGTGAGCTGCTGCTAGCAGAGTGCAGCTGTCAGATGTTTCAAGCGTCCCACTTGGTGGCATGTCCTACACTACAGTGGGTTCTGCATGTCCTACACTACAGTGGGTTCTGTCTGAATGTCTCTTAACCCAGACTTCCCAGCATTTTGTGTCAGTTTGTTTTCTGTACTAAAGGGTTTCAGTGTTGTTCTTGAGAGAAGTAGTCTTGAGGACTGAATGCTAAGGGTGTTCCCCTGAACAAAAGACATATTTCAAGTTTAGTGACATGGTGCAGTAGATACGTGGTGAAAAAAAACTCCCTGGATAGCAACTGTTTATCTAGTCGACGATTTTACCCTTACTGAATGAATTACTGTCAGCTAACAACAAAGTAAGGGGGAAAAAAAGTGTCCCTAGGCAGCAAGTTTATTTTGTTTAGATACACTCTTTGATCAAAACACAGAGAACAAATGGGATTTTCATGTTTGGTGTGCTGCCAAATCTTAGTCAACATCAAATACAACTTTGAAATACTTCTGTGCTCTGTGAATAAGCCACAGTATTTAATTAAAGCATATTTTCTCTCTGAAACGAGAGAACTTGCTTTGCTCATAAACTTCTGGTAAACATTCATCACCTTTTGTGCCCTGTCAGTGCTGTTGGCAGTTTTATTGGTACCTACCCCTTGGAGAGGGCGAACTGGGGGGATATCGTAGGTATCCTTCTGGTATTTGGAAGGGAATTCATAAACATAACCTTGTCCTGACCTGACTGGAGTTATTACCTGTGAGATAAGAAAAAAAGAGGAAACATAAGTCTTTGAGGATCTTGCCATGTTCTCTCTGTAACTACACAGGGTATAAACAATTCAGTACTATTAACATTTATGTTTCATGTGGCAATGTTAGGGACACAAGCCTACATATACTTCTGACAGTTGAACGCTACAAATGATTGTTAGAAGCTAGAAATGCACCATCTTCTCCTTCCAGACCAGTTCTGACACAGCTGCTTGCTAGTGCTACAGTATCTTGTATTTGCCATGCGCAGATTCTCCAGCAGGTCCAAGAGAACTCAGAATCGCAGAATCATAGAATACTTGGTCCCTTCTTCCCACTAACTGCCCATTAGCACAGTGACAGTTGCATCACCCACTCACTGAGATAAGGGCTATGTATAGCTGATCCTATTGAGGTGTTGAGTGTCCCCACTTACTGATACAGGTGTAAATACTATGCTCAGGCTACTCCTTTGCTTGTGGAGGTATTTCCCACTTACTCAGGCAGGCCATCTATGCTCCTGTGCTCCACAGGACAATAGCATAAGACCTTGAGTAACTGAGTGTGAGCTGTGGCTTGGAAATTCTTTACATAGAAAGGCTATGCTTAAACCTTCCAAAGCAGGACATTCGATTTTGCTGTCTCTGTTTGGTTTGTCTATACTGGTGGCTAAGCGATAGGAAATATTAAGCCATTCTTGAAGTATATAATGTGAGAAGAGCTTCTGAAAACATAAAGGTTAGAATTTACCTTTTTTTTTTTAATGTTTTTGTCATTTTCTAAACCATTAACTGCCATAATGACTTCAAATAGAATTTGGTGAAAATACCTTATGTACTGGACAGCATCTGCATGGCAGAGTTTCAGTATAGTGTGGTATAAAAGAAATGTTACCTAACCCTAAGAAAGAGCTGTGTTTGTAGTGGAAATGCTGATATCTTGACCTCTGCTGGTGCTACTTAGCTCTAAGAAAAAATATAAATACTGTAACTTGAAGGCATAAACCGGCAAATTATATAGGCCCGTACATGATGTGTCTTTGTACTCAGCTGAGGAGTATTCTCCACCAGAGCTACCTGTCTTTAGAAATGTATGCAAGATGAACAACAGAGTTTCTGCCCAAATGCTCAGTAAAGACCATGTAACAGTTTTTGCTGCAAGGAATCTTAGCATCCTGGTCAGATTTTACACTGAGTTTTGCTTGATTGAGGTCTGCAGGGAAAGTCCTTGATGCTAACCTGCTACCTCCTCTCTGCTATGTTAACAGCACAGGCTTTTCCTCTTCTTTTTACTTGCTGCCCAAATATTGCTGTGTAATCTCTGTCCCTGTACTGTGAAAAAAACACTTGATTTCCACAGACACCCTCCCTGAGATGATGGCCATTCCAGTATACAGTACATATACTGATTCAATGTAAGCAGCCCAAGGCAGTGTGCTTGGTAATGCCAGACACTGTGCTGACTACCTGTGCTTTAGGAGAGGAAGGGGCATCCATGCGTAGCAGGCATGGGAAGACAGTGGGTTTTGCTGCTGCTTTTCCTTGAATTAGCATCACAGGACAGGAACTGGAAACAGTATGGCCTCCAGAGGACTGGATCAGTTTGCTGCCCATGAGAGAACTCCAGCTGGATTGGATGTGGGACTAATAGCGTTTACATACGTACCAGATTTTAAAAAAGAATCTAAAAATGTACTGAATTTATGACAGGCCATTCCTCTCCCACAGAGATATCTTCTGCAATGTAAAAGGTATCTACAGACAAAACTTGTGAGAAAGTTCTTAAATTACTGGAAGCAGCCCATAATGAATCCCTGCAGACATTACCCCTCGCAGGCCACTCTCACGTAATTCTGGGATTATTTTGTTTGCCTGAGAAACTTGTGACTTATAACAACATTGCTTCCTCATGCTTTTCTGCCAGCAAAGGCTAGTGATCAGACCAGCACAGTTTGCTGTATGTTTTTTGCAAACCCCTCTTCAAGTCAGGACAGAAGGATCTGGTTTTAAACAACTTTTACTCAGAGGTTCCTTCAAGGGGCTCCAAAGCTACAAACATGGTGTTGCTTCAATAACGAGTCACTGGGTGTTAAAAATTGATCCTCCAGGATAACCAACCACACACAGTAAATAAAAAGGGCTGTTCCCTGGGTAGCTCCTCTCTGTTAACTGTTCTGCTATTGTGAACATTGGCATTAGGCTACTTGCTAATATGCTGGGAAACTGCTTGACCATCCCAAAGGTAAAAAACAGGACTGTTCATGGCAGGCAGTCAGAGGTCCCACACCAGCCCTGGAAGCAGGGAGGACCAGTGACTGTTGCAGTTTGGCTCTGCTTTACCTGCCAATCATTACCTAGCTGGACAAGGCAGGAGTCAGGCTGTGCCAGGCTCCAAACAGACAGATCCCTCAGACTGAAAGTTTTATAAACCTGTATTCTGTTGTGGTCTTCCCCAGAAGCAGAACTATCGTAAATCCAGAGCAGGACTAAAATTTGACTGGATCTCCTCCAGGCCTCAGATGTGGGATGTTTTTTGCAGTCCTGCCCACGGAAGCAATGTACGACACCTGCAGAAGCCTTACGGCAACTCAGTTCGCCAAGGTTTGCACAGCACTTTAGAGAAGCGCCTTTACACAAGCTCAGCAATAACAGTGCTACCCATCTCATGCCTAAATTCATACAAGATACAAGACACCACCTCTCTCCTTGCCCAAAGAAGTTATTTCCACGAGGAAACTCAAAAGAAGTCACAGGCCCCTAATATAAAAAGGGGAGCTGATGCGAGCAGCACAGGTAAAAAGGCACAGAATCATAGAAAGTTGTAAAAAACTTTTAAGTCCAACCACAAACCGAACAGTGCCAAGTCCACCACTAAAGCATGCCTCTACACACGCACAAGTAAAACCACTTGCTCTTGTTGTTATAGGAAAACATGATATTTTGCTTTTGTAGAAAGAAGCCTTGGTGGCAAAGCAGATGATATCCTTACACCATGGAACCTGCAACATACATGGAAGAGAAGCTCTGCTTATGCCCAGTATGTACAGAGGGATCCTCCCTCATTCTGCATAGAGCAGTATCATGCAGCTGCAGTTATTCTTGCAGCTCATCCTTAGAGACCTTTCCCATTTTGCAAAAAAGGCTGACATACCAGTTGCTGTAGGAAAAGTTTACAGTGCTACAAGGCTGCTGGTTTTATTTACTGCCCTGTGATACAATCCTAAATAACCACACTAAAGCTAGACTGGCCAGATCAAAGAAGCTGGTTTTAGTCACCACTGCAGGACTTTTTTCATCTTGTATCTTTCAGTCTTTCCCGAGTTGCAAATCCCAAATTGTGGCCAAGCAGGGTCATTCCTTTATTTGGGTGTTTCCGGCCGCTGTCAAAGGAAGTGAGAGATTAAAATGCAAAGTGACTGATTCTAGGTACTCACCATGAGTACAGCCTGTCTACACGGGTGACTACGGGCATAACACCTGACAAGTCTGCAGGGCTGCACTTAGCAGTGCACTGTACTTAAGGTGACATTTATTTTCCAAATAAGACTGCATCAGAGGCTTTTATGTTTGCTCCTTTTTAGGCTTCCGAAAAAGCTATATGAAAGACAGAAAATACAACTTTAAGAAACTCATAACACCCAAGGTTTGTTGATAACATGAAAGAAAGCTTTTTTCTCCCAGAGACTCAAGTATATTTTCCTGTGTGGAGGATTATTGCCAGTAACAACATGTTCTGAGCAATTTCATCATAAAATCCTCGACAAATGCTAATCTGGCCTGCACTGAGTGCAAGGTTTCCTCTGCTTACCAAGACTCCTCTTCCCTTCCACTTTTCATTAGGTTAAACATGCCTCTAGACTGCTTGTTCCTAGTCAGTTCAGAACAGAAGCAGCTCATCACCAAAACATACCATGAGTGAAGGTTTTGTAGCAGCAATTAAAGGAATACCCATGCTACTGGCAAAGTGAAAATGTGAAACATGCTTTGACTCTCATGTCCCCAAGACAGGACCACATATGGGAAGCCAGGACACGTGGTGGCACTGCTCTTCTGTTTGTTGACGAGAAAGATAGCTGGACAGGTGAAGTAAAAGAGTTACCAAGCCTGGTATTTTCAGAAGTAACTTTTGGTTTTGGATATTGAACCATAAATATATTAAATGAGCTTGCTGCTTCTGAATTGGATACTCAGCCCTCTGACAGCATCATTGAGCCATTTTTATATGGGTTTGAATGGTTGATGGCAGTTTAGTTTTGAAGATGGACTTCAGAAAGTGGGTGGCTGCAAAAGAAAAGTTCCCCTTATCCCACTTTTGGAACAGGGATTGCAGCCCCATCTGGTACTTAGGAATTTATTTCCTAACAAATGCTACTGAACTGCAGAACTCATGAGGAGACTTTCCTTTTACCTCTTCTCTTTAAAGAATGCCTGTGGTCAACGGAGCTTAAATAATCCTGCATTTCAAACCAGCAATTTTCCATGTTTACGCACTGAAGGAAACAGATGGTCTTCCCACAAACTATCTAACCCAACATTCTCAAAACATTGTTAACCACTTAATCCATGCAGAGCAGCTAACAGGCACCAGGTTTGGCTCTGGTGAAACATGTAATGAGGCTACTTCAAACTCCAGTACTGCAAAACAAAGGCAGCTGAGAATAAAATTTGTTCTGCTCACATTGAAGATGATGCTCTTCCAAAAGCAATTACCTGGGTCTTTTCCATGCAAATGGCATGTTCCTAATCAAGAAAAAGTGCTGAATATGCATGTACTTTGCAAAATACCCAGTCCTGTGGGTCATTAAATTCCTCTTCCTTAAACATATGGAAAAAAACCCTGTTCAACTTCTAATATTAAAATGGACATTAGGCTGCAACACAGAACATTCTTAAGGCAGCAACAATACAGTTCTCATGCTTACAGCACATGTACAACACTGTAGTTTACATTTTTTAACAAGGACAAAAAGTGAATGAATTCCTAGGCTTGTAAGGAAAATAAAATAGCCAAAGAGAATATGGAAAAATTATTAAAAAAAAAGAGAATTAGGGGAAAACCACCTAATCTTTACTCTTGTGCACTCCTAGTCCTTTGGAAGGCAGCAGCAGCAGCGACTGAATGATGCTGGATCAAGCAGTAAACCATCTCTTGGACCTTCTTTCTGTTTTAGTGCACGTACTTAGGAAGTGTGTCTCCTCAAATGCTTTATTGGGGGGCAAGGTTCTGTGGCTAAGATGAACTGCAAGGAAGTTGTGTTAAAGAACAGTCTCTAAGCTAATCACAATATTTGGAACTGGTCCACTGTTTTTTTTTTTACAGTACCCCACTATCATTTTTACAGTAAGCACCTAGTGTTTCCTCGCCTGTCTTTTGCTAGCTGCATCAAGATTTCCAGTGACTGATAATGAATTTCCTGTCAGTAATACCTTTTGTATCACTTATACTGACTTTTGTAAAAAAATGAGCAAAAATGTTTTTATGAAGCAGTAGCCTTGACTTACTTGTTATATACAATGACATACAATGCATTTCCTAGCTGTCAGCGAGTAAAGGTTGGGGTTTCATTCTCACTTGTGCTAAGGATACTCATTTTTATAAATGTTTGGGTTTGCAAGTTGCTATCAGTTTTAGGATTATGAAATTAGAACACTTTAAATAATGTATGAACATTGGGCCAGTATAAAATGTTCTAGTATTTTCTGCCAAAACTGAACCACTGGAGAGCTTTTGATCAAAGCTCAGAAGTTGAAAGAGAGGGGAGGCAGCCTGTAGAGGCATTTCTTCTAATGCACTGGCCTTGCAGCTGCAGCTATGAGTTGTTTCTAATGCTATGAACCAAAATGTTTCTGCAAGGCAAGAGGAAATCAACAGAAAAGTATTTTCTTTCCTGGGCTGAATAAGTTATCAGCTCCATTATGTACAGGAAAGAGATGTGGTATCAATGCACACAGTGACACTGCCACTTGCCTTTGATTGGGTGCTCCCCAGTGAATTTTCTGAGAAGTAAAACTCAGATGTGTGAAGATAAGTATATGTGACAAACACTACCCTGATACAGGACTGATTTATTTCTTGATATCGCCTCCATCTTCCAAATACCTGCTTATTTTCTACTACGTTTTATGTCCATTTGTTGTCCCAGACCTGTACCTATGAAGATCTGCTTTTCTGCTGGGACTGTATGTGCTCTGAGGTTTAAAGTGTGTCCAGATGTCACCAATTCATGGTGTGTTAAAAACGCTTAAGTCTGCAGGCTCAGGGATTTAAACAGAAACTTTTAAATGTGGCTGTGAAGTGCCTCACCAGTATATGCCCAGTCTTAAAAAACATCCCAGTGGTATTGTAGTGCAAATAACAACAAGTAATTAAAATGGGTGTTATGCTTTCCTTCTTTTGAGGTTGTATTATTTCAACCAGATTTATGCAAGTTTTGGGCTGTGATCCTTGACAATGTAGAACAGATGCTATGAAACAGATTTAAAATAAAAAAGGTGAAATCACGAGCTGCCTTTGATTCCAACCCTCAGCTGCTGGTGACAAGGTTATAGCCAACTGCTTTGCAACCAGCCTAATCCTGACTTTTTAACTTCTGGTGTGACCTTTTCCACTAACTAGACACAAAAACAGGTTCATTACTCTATTTTTCAGGTTTTTATTTTTCCTGAAGTTTTGCTGTCTTTCTAAAACAACTTGTTTTAATCTGTGTAGTTACATAAATGACCTAAACCCTGATGAGCATAAAATGACAGGGCTGTATTAAGTGTACTGGAATGGTGCTGACTTGCATCAGCTGTAGCTTTACATTATAATTCTGAATTTCTGCTTGCTCCTCGTGTTCATGATCACAAACTAAATGCAGATACTTCACAGAACTTACTGAATGAGCAGTAAAGGACCCAAAAAAGCTTAACAGTCTTGTCACTGACAAAATTTTATTGTTTGTTTTGGTTTTCCCCTTTCTTTTATGATGTTTTCGTGACCTGATCCTGCTCTCTCACATCAGCTCGAGGGCTTTTTGCCAGTTGTGTTACGAGCAACATTTCTGCTTGCCTCAGTGGAACAGGCTTGGTGCTGTCTGGCCTTGAACTGCAAAGCTGACTGGGAAAGGGTATTTCTTAGACTCTGGTAGAGTCATTCTTGCTTACAAAATGTGATTAAGAAGTGCCAAACCAACGCATCTGAGGATGTCCCATTTTTAAGAGGAGCGAAACATACCCATTGCTATAAAATTATTGGGATTTTTAAAAGAAGTGTGAAAGATGTTACTTGTCCAATGCTTTTGCTGAAAATTTTACCAGTGCTGTTGCCATGACAATAACTTAGCTTTAGTCAGACAGTGATATCACCATTTCTGCATGCATTGGCCAACAGGGCCAAAGAGCTGATGTGTTACAGTACTGATGACGGAATAGGCATGCACTGTGAAATAAATGTCTGTGGATGGATCTTAGAGAAATTAAAACCCCAAATTATTGTGTGATAAGTTCTAGTGGAGAAATACGTTTATCTGCAAAAGCATTCTCTGGAAATGTGGTTAAATTTCGGCTGGAGTTTTGATTTAATGAGAACTATGTGGCAAAACTCAGCACTTCTACATTTTGGTATCCTGCCTGTGACAAATACTTAAAGCAGCAACCTGCTTTAACTACCCCCATCTGTCTAGCCTTCCCATTAAAAAGGGCTGTCACATGAAGAACCATTTGGCAAACATGCATGCGTTTTCTTTGCTGGTAATACTATGACTGCTTTATCGTGAAGGCAGAAGCCTAAATTTAGGACAGGTTTGGAGGAGAAGAGGAAATGAAGAAAAAGAATGAGATGATGAGATGCTGGGACAAGTAGGGCACAGAGTGGTCTTACTGCTATGAATGACATGAAATCCTAAAGGCTCACAAACAATAAACCAGTTTGGTTCAGTCCAAACAACTAATTCTTTTGAGGAGCTTCATCTTCTGTTATTTCTTCCCTCGTATATTGACTTTTTAGATGGAAAGTAGGAGGTGGGGAAACTTAATTTGGGAATTGTTGAAGTAGGGTATTTCCATGACTTCTTGTTTCCCTTCAAATATTTGCTTTCTTCCTGTAAGACATTTCTCGGAACAGATCCTTCCCTGCCAAAAGTTTCAGTTTTGGTGAACTGGCATTTCCCAGTGGGCAAGAATATGGCTGAGGTGCAGCATTGCAAGAAAGTTCCAGTTCCACAAGGGTGCTCCTAGTAACTGGTGTTTAGATTAATACAGCTTGCTTTGGCAAGTTTATGGAAGTTACAGACATCTTTTAAACAGATATAAATGCCGTCCTTTGCATCTATATAATAATTATACCAGACCTCTGTCAGGACTCATTGTACATATAAAAAAAGTGATAAAACTCAAGAGGAATGTGGTAGTGTCCTTTAAGGACTAGGGATGGACTGTCTTACAGAAAGAACCTAACTACGTTGATTCCATTCTAACAATCTGTTTTGGGAGAAAGCTTAATTTAGATGATTTAAATAGTGAATGAAAAAAGCAGTATTACCACTGCTGTTTAAGAAAGCAAAATTGAAATGTTTCATGCCAGACATGAGGAATGATGATATTCTGATAATCTTCCAAAACAAAACATCTACAAAATCATTGAACACCTGCAAAACCTGCATTTTACGAAACACTGCAATAAAACTGTTTTCTTACTGTCAGCAACCTATCTTCATCTATTTCCTATCTCAGGAAACCATGCTTCCTCCTTACTATGAAATTCACACAATCACAGAATGGTTCGGGTTGGAAGGGACCTTAAAGGTCATCTGGTTCCAACCCCCCTGCCATGGGCAGAGACACCTTCCACTAGACCAGGTTGCTCAAAGCCCTGTTCAGCCTGGTCTTGAACACTGCCAGGGATGGGGCAGCCACAGCTTCTCTGGGCAACCTGTGCCAGTGCTTCACCACCCTCATAGTGAAGCACTTCTTCCTAATACCTACTCAAAATCTACCCTCTTTCAGTTTAAAACCATTGCCCCATATTTGGAAGTATTCACACACCATGTAGATGAGGCACTCAGTGCCATGGGTTAGTGGTGGCCTTGGCAGAGCTGGGGTAAGTGGTGGACTTGATGATCCTGAAAGTCTTCTCCAACCAGGTTGATTCTATGATTCTATATCACTACATGCCCTTGCAAAAAGTCCCTCTCCAGATTTCTTGTAGGTCCCCTTTAGGTACTGGAAGGCTGCTATTAGAGTCTTCAGAGCCTTCTTTTCTCCAGGCTGAATGACCTCAACTCTCTCATCCTGTCTTCATAGGAGAGGTGCTCCAGCCCTCTGATCATCTTGGTGACCCTCCTCTGCACTCACTCCAACAGGTCCACATCCCTCTTGCGCTGGGGGCCCCAGAGCTGGACACAATACTGGTCCACCTCTGGTGAGATCCCACTCACTCGCAGGGTCTCATGAGAGCAGAGTAAAGGTACAGTCACCTCCCTCAACCTGCTGGCCACGCTCCTTTTGATGCAGCCCAGCATATGGTTGGTTTCTGGGCTGCAAGAGAACACTACTAGCTCGTGTGGAGCTTCTCATCAGCCAGCACCCCACATCCTTCTCCTCAGTCTGCTCTCAACCCATTCTCCACTCAGCCTGTATTTGGGGTTGGAACTGCTCCAACCCAAGCACAGGACCATTTTTCTCAAATGCTCCGCTGCCATGCTTATGTGTTAGTACTTACGGAGAAATGTAGGTTAGACAAGCTTAGTGTTTTGTTACTATGCTTTCAAATGTAACCAAAGGCTTAGTTCAGTTTCTACCCATCAGGAAAGAGCCCATTAACCTTGCATTTTTCTTCTTATGTTTTTGTTTTTAAGCTAAGGTTTGATCCTGCACTTGTGCCTTTGCAGACAGATTTGTGTCACTGGGTCCTTGGAGACCCCAGTTGTTGGATGAGATTGCAGCACTGGCCTTTTTTTTTGATGCTACAGGGAAAAATGCATGCCTCTGGTCTACAAATAGAACCGATTAAAGAGAGCCCTGTGCTTGGAGAGAAATAGGGAGTAATGTTGAGCTCATATGTTTGCTCAGCCTAATAAAATGCAGTCTTTCTCTTAAAATGCTTCTCTACAAATCACATCAGTGACTAACTGCTTACTCTGACTTGTGGATAACAGTTATTTCACTCGGTGGTTTTCATGGAGACCACTGAGGATAGACTAACTGCATGGGCTCTTTAGCAGTAAAATGGCTTTTCTTCTATTACTGTCACATGGAGAGTTACAAGTGAAATTCTTGAGTCTAAGAAAAACTCTGTGTGCTGGTTTTATCCTTCAGTTTTCATTTAATTTGAGAGAATGTCATCCTTCAGAGCACACCTTGTGAAACTGAGCTGTGAGTGTTGAGGTATGCGTTAGCATTCCTGCTGCACTCGGCAAATTTGCTGTGTGCTCAGCACTTTTAACACTGATGCAATTTTTTGCTATGGAGGATCCATATCCCCAAAGTGGAATTTGTAATGTGAAAGCATAAGAAAAGAGGGACTCTAATATGACTGTTCAGGCCATTTAAGTAAACAATATCACAGGAAGCTCTAATATTTCAGACTTGAGGGTAAGCAAGGACATTCTTCCACCTTAGAATGTCAATGCATGTTTGCCAATAAACTACAGAATACTAGATATGCTCCCATTCTTTCTGATGACAAAATATATCTGCTACACAACTGTTTACTATGCTTAATGTGTGTCTCTTCTTAGTTCATAAATGTGAAAATAGGCAAGAAAAAAGATAATAACATAAAGGCAGGCTTATTTCTGGAACACACATTATATTGCAGCCATTTGTTTCCTCCCAGCTAAACCAGTACTTGTTTAATTGGAAGGAAAAACGTCATAACGTGGCTAACTGGCTTCTGCTGCTGAAGTCTGTGCCAGAACTGTCAGGGTGGTGCTGCTTGTGGGGTGGTGCTTCTACTTTCTCATGGACTCAGTTAACATGACTCTGACCTAAGTAAAGAGGAGGGAACAAGGTCTATTTCCTTGGCCATGGTTTACCCAAACCTCCTGATAAAGGCAGTGAAATCTTGGAAAAGGTGGAGAGAGCAGTATGGTGGGGTATGAAGTCCTTCACCTGTCAAGGGCATGAAAATAGGCCAGGGATGTTCACATGCAAATGAGTTCCTCCCCCTGTTCTGCTTTATCCACTTTTAAAAGGTGCCTAAATCTGAGTATCTCCTAAGCTGGAGAGTCCTAATTTAAACAAACCAACAAACAAAAAGCTGATGTGTTCCAAGTTGGCATTAATCTCTGTTTGCCTGAGCTAGTCCATGCCTTGTGGGAGCTGTAGTTCAGAACTGGTAACCTGTGCAGTGCAGCCTCTTTGCTGGTCAAACAGCTGTGGAGCATCAGTCTCTTACTCTGTTTTGTGCTGAATTCCCCTGATCAAAACTTCTGAAAGCTACTGGCTCCTACAGAAAGTTTACAGAATTTGTCAAAACAACGAGGAAATGTTTCCCTTACATTTTCTGGCCAATGCTATTTGCAGGACAGTAGGGACAGAAAAGTTAGGGGAAACACTGAACCAGGAAAAGGGTGTTTAAGTTGCAGGGGTACCTTTTTTCACATGTAGCTTTCCCTAGTTTAAAGCTCATGTGTGAACTAACTATTAATCACAGACACAAAAGAGACTTTGTGTTTTGTCAGCACCTTTCCCAAAGGATGTTCTCAGAGCAGCCTGTACAGAATGAGTTCCCCCACAATTACCCCACGTACTTTGCAGATGAGATGACTGAGGTGCAAAAACAGCACCCAAGACTATGCAGAAGCCTGAACCAAGGATAAACCCAGATTTCCTGGATCCCAGATTTGTCTGAAGGTTCCTTCGCTTTGCTGGCTGCAGCAGAAGCGGGTAAGTTTGAAGGCAGAGCACAGAAAGCAGGACAAAAGTCTAAGACACAGCTTTTGTATCTTTATGCTCCTCAGACACTCTTCACGCTTGCGGGTGTAACAGTTTTGTGATGAAACTTGCAGTGCAGCTATAAAAGCTTGGGGCTAACCAAGGCTAATTTTAAACCATCCCTCATTATCTCTGTCTTTTGTAGGGTGAGTTTTAGAAGGCAGTACTTTTATTTGATATAAAGAGCCAATACAGCTCTGTTGTCAACAACTAGCTTGGCCAGAATCGATTCATCATTATAATTACCTGCCTCAGGACTCCTTTTTGACTTGCTCTGCCTTTCTGGCTAGTGAGATGTGTTACCTCAGCACAGCTTTATGACATGCCTGCTGTTGATTTACTGTTGCTTGAGGCGATACAATTCCTACCTGACAGCAGTTCCTAAGCTCTGCCTGTAAAACTTGTATGGCAGCCAAACCACACATTTGCACAAAGGAAATGGGCAAATGTGGGCAGAAATGGATAGGACAGAAGCTACTGCTGGCCCTGCTTACAATGGTGTCTAGAGTACATGGTCTTCTCCAGCTACTGCTACGGGAAGGGAGAAGGCTTACATACAGGGAGATCTCATAACAAAACTCTTCAACATCCCTAAAACTGCCAAAATGCACAGCTTGCTAACCAGCTGTTTCTGCTGTTATAAGGTGGCAGAGTGGCTCACTGAAGCCAATGGGGCAGGTGCCACAAGTTTGAGAAAAGAGATGCATCATTTTGGAAGTCAAAGCAAAGATCGTCTGCAACAAATCTTCAAGATGTCAATCTTTCCTTAATACCAGGAGTTGTTTCTACTTATCCCAAGAGGAGGAGGATCTGGAGGACGGACTGCTTACTCAAAGGATACAAGTGCTAAAGTGCTTCCTCTCAATCAGGCTTTTCTTTAACAAAGGCCTTAGCAGATTGTTGCAGCTGTAGCAGTAAAAATCAGTTTTGCAAAGGTAGGATGATAAAGAATGGAGTACGTTTTACCTCAGACTCCATCCTTACTAATAACCCCTCCAGTTCTCTCATCTACCATGGTTTCAATCCCAGTGGGCTCCTTTTAGTTTAGAACTGAGTAATTCCTAAGCACTTGACACATGTCTGTCTGATCAACGCAGGACACTGCTATGAGGTCTGCCGTCCAGCAAGCCTGCTATTCACACAGCGAATACTGAGACCTGAGGCTCTTCAGCTAAATAAATTCAAAGTCGGGATTAAAGTGAGCCTATCCTAAGTTACAAGAATTGGCAATGCTAAGCAGGTTGGTAGCTATTTTTTGAGAGTAAAATGCTTTACAAATGTGTATATTTAGTTTTGTCTACAATCGGCATTGTAGCCATTTATTTTTACGCCGCATAAGCTGACCTTTCATAGGTTGCTAGGAATCAAACGAAACAAGTTACAAGTCAGCCAAGTAAATGGTCTCAACTTTCTAAAGAAGGTGACTTGAATTCAGAAAAATGCATTTTCAAGCTTGCTGAAAAACTTCTAGGCAAAACCTTGGAGAACACAGATGCTTCAGTGCCCCTGATTTCTGTATCTCAGCAAGATGTTTGCACTTAAATTGGAAAAAAAGATTTCAATTACTCTGTGTATAGGATTTTAATGCAGTCCCTGAGCAACCAGCTTTATGCAGAATGTCCTACTAGTGTCAGAGGAGCTGGAGAGGGTGGAAGGAGGGAAAAGAGACTTCGCATGCAGTGAGAGAATTCTTTCTGTGCACAATACACACACTCATTTGCATTTTGCTAAGTGAACTCTGCTAATGATCATCTAGGCAGGTCAATTCCTAAAGTTAAGGTACATAGCACTTATTCTAGGGTAATATCTTGGGCTTCCCAAAAGACTTCAGTGCAGCTCTGCAGCATGGTACATCTCCGGCAGCCCAAGCTGGCTTGCTGAGGCATCTCTGCAAAGCGCTGTAACGTTTCATGCAGACATACACTAAAAGGTGATCGCTTCTGTACTGTTCAACAGGCTGTTTACCAGGTGTTCACTCAGTACCTTGGAGGTTATCTAAATTCTACTGTGGGTAGGTAAACTATTCTGCTCCTGAAAAAGATTTCACTACATCTAGTATATAGGGAAAGGAGAGAAAAGATGTGGGATTTCTCAAGAAAACCCACATAATTGCTCCAACAAAGCTCCTATCTCTACCTGTGCAACAAGCAGAGTTTTCTCATTTGATCTTCCTGCACACCCTGCAAACATAACTGTAGGAAAGCCAAGCACACAAACCTCTTGACTTGGGATGATTTCACAGATCATTTTCTCTCGCTCAGAAGGAAAAAATCCATTTATTCTTACCAAGGAAAATGAAATTATACCGATGAAACAAAAGCATGAGAAGATGTCTTCCAAAAG